>CAUYQV010181284.1:0-22710 GCA_963574575.1 Galagoides demidoff
CCAAACAACAATGATGGCTGCAACCAAAAAATGGCCAGGCGTTGTGGTGGGCGCCTGTAGTCCCAGCTACTTGGGAGGTGGAGGCAGGAGACTCGCTTGAGCCCAGGAGTTGGAGGTTGGTATGAGCTATGATGCCATGGCACTCTACCCAGGGGGATAGCTTGAGGCTCCGTCTCAAAACAAAAAAAAAAAAAAAAAGAATTTAAGTGCCTTCAGCCTCTAGAAGTCCAATGGGCTATCCATTGCTCCACAGAGCCACTTAGAATGGTCAAGAATTTGAACACATCACTTTACCTCATATCTCATTGGCAAGAACTTAATCACATGACCACACCTACCTGTAAGAGAGGCTGAGAAATGTAGTCTGCAGCCAGGTGGCCTCCTCCTCAGTCACAGTCCTGGGATTCTTTTGCTGAGGAAGAAGGGGAAGGAGAGGGGGATAATGGGCAGTTTCTGCCACAAATTGTAGCCACCAGGCAGGGGCAGGGTGGCCCTGCTGTGGGCTCTAGGGAGGGTAGAGTGGAGCTTGACTTGGAGGTTGCTTGACTTGATTTCCATTCTGTTCCTGGCAGGTACAACTGCAAGGAGGAGTTCCAAATCCATGATGAACTGCTCAAGGCCCATTACACGCTGGGCCGGCTCTCGGACGTCACCCCTGAGCACTACCTGGTGCAGGTGAGGTTAGGCCCCACCTTCCCAGCCTCCCCCACTGCCTCCTACTCTTTCTTTCTTTCCTCATGGGTTCCCTCACTCCCCTCCCTCCTGCTCTCCTCTACTTCCCTACCTTTCACTGCCTCTCTGCCCATCTTCAGAACCGGCAGGGTCCTAGGAGTCCCCAGGGGGACAGCACAGTTGTCCTCTAGTTGATTTCTGGTATCCCTGTCCTGCCTTCCTGTGCAGACCCCTTATCCACATGCTCCCTCGGGAGGTGAGAGATGCCTGCCTTCCTCTGGGGGAGCTGCAGGCCTTATGGTTGGCCCTAGAGCCAGCTTTGCCCCTGGAGTGCCTCTCATTGCTTTTTTTCTCAAGGTCTGGCTCAGATGCCACCTCCTACATGAAGCCCTCCCTGATTCCCCCTGAGGATGTTTTTTTCTTTTTCCTGCACTTTATGACATCCTTCCCCAGATCACAGATGGTCATATATTTTGTCTGTTTTTCCTGTGAGACCTAGGCAATGTGAGGGCAGGACCATGTTCCTTTCACCCCCATTTCCCTATTCCCTGTTGCCTGATGCCTCTGAGCTATCTGGGTGACCCTTCTGTGGCTCTCGCTTGCCAGGGCCGCTACTTCATGGTGCGGGATGTTACCGAGAAGATGGATATGCTGGGCACTGTGGGGAGCTGTGGGGCTCCCAACTTCCGGCAGGCGCAAGGCGGGCTTGCTGTGTTTGGCATGGGACAACCCAGCCTCTTGGGGTTCAAGAAGGTCCTCCAGAAACTCCAGAAAGATGGGCATAAGGTAAGCACACTGGTTTCCAGGCAGGGGGAAAGAGGCTCCTGGGAGGGGCCTGGCTGAATGCTGGGGAGGGTGGGTATTGGTTTAGACCAGGCCCTGCCAGGTCTTAGCTACTAGGTTGGTCATTGTGGTTGGGAAATTGTGGTGAACGCTTATTACACTGCTCTGAGCGGACATGGGAGCCTGAGGTCAGAGCCCTCTACAAACCCCATTTTGGAAGCCTTAGAAGAAGCAAGGGGTGTGACAGGGTGACAAGAGGGGCTGGCCTCTCTTTTAATTCGAGAGCTTGCCAAGTGATGATCACAGCTAACACTTAATTCCTCATGTCAACCCCATGAGGGAAGATTAGCTCATCTCCCATTTTACAGAGGAGGAAACCGAGGCCCGAGAGGCTAAGTGACTTGTTCAAGGTCACCAGCTCTTGACTGGTGCTCTAAGACCCTCACCCAGGCAGCTGGGCTCCATGTGCCTGCTTTCAGTGACTCCTTTTGTCTGTGAGGCGGGACTTTGCACATCTCTAGGATGGAGGCTGAAGGTCTGCTGTGCTGCAGGCTCCTTAGGGAGCAGCCTGCTTCTGAATTGCTGTGTGGTGAGGGTGGTGAGGCCTTGAGTGAATGAGAGTTGGGGGGTGTTAGCTGTGCAGGTCCCATCATCCCGGCTTATCACAAGTTCCTAGAGGGTGAAGTCTGCCCGTGTCTTCCTCTGCCTGTGCAGTGCTCAGTATGACTGATTGCATGGTGGTGGTCATGGGTGTTTGTTTCTTCAGCTGGTATTTATCAAGCACCTGACTTATCTAAGGTTCCATGCTAGGAATCAGGGGTGCATGAAAATGACCAGGACATGATTCTGCTTGTGAAGAGCCTGTAGTTGTCAAGGGAGAAAAGTTGCATTCATTGATGATGTTCATACACAGTCAGAATTAAGGCCAGGAAAGTCAGATGGGCCTTGAGAGGAGGAAGGGGTCACTGCTGACTGGGAGGGCCAAGAGGAGGTGACATTTGGGCTGAGCTTTGTCCTGGGGTAGGCTGCAGGTGGCAGGGATGGGGCGGGGTTCTGGAACCTTGGGGAGAGAGCACAGCCTGGGCAGACGTGGGAGAGGAGAGTGTGGCGAGTGTCTGCAGGATGGTGGCCATGGCTGTCTTCCCCCTCGGGCTCCTGGCAGGAGTGCATCATTTTCTGTGTGCGGGGGGAGCCTGTGCTGTTTCTGCGTGCTGATGAGGACTTCGTGTCCTACACACCCCGAGATAAGCAGAGCCTTCATGAGAACCTGCAGGGCCTCGGACCTGGGGTGCAGGCAGAGAGTTTGGAGCTGGTCATCCGGAAGGAGGTAAGTCCAGGCTCTGCCCTGGTGGGCTCTGGGCAGCTGAGCTGAGACTCCTCCTCCCCCATAGCCCAGCTTGCAGACATGTTCTGTGAGGCCTGCCCACCTGCCTTCACCAGCCACGATCCCCACCTCTGCTCCCTGCTTGGGTGAGTGTGGCTGTGAGGCATAAGCAGCAAAGGCAGGACATCTGTTCTCAGCTCTCGCTGCCTCTGCCTCTTCCCACCTGCTTTTCTCCTCTATCCCACCATATTTACTTAGAAAGGGGTCTGATGGCGCAAAAAGGCCCTTGACCAACCAGGAGGCCTGCGATGGCAGGTCAGCCTCCCTGAGTCATAAGGTCATGGGCGAGTCAAACCTCTTTTTGGGACCTGTTGGTCATTCCAGGATTCCTCTGTCCTTTTCCTCACCCCCAACACAGAGGCTTATTGAGGTCTCTGAGACAGTTGACATACCGTACCACGGAGGTGTGTGAATAGAGAGTAGCATTCTGAGCTACACATAGGCTTTGTGGGCAGGAACCAAGACCATGGCAGCTGCTGGCCTCGTGTCTGCTCCCCCCCCCCGCCTTCTGTGCTCTCTGCTTCAGCCCCCAGCTGACCGAGACTTGCCCTATGCTGGCAGTGTGGCATCTTAGCAAATTCCTGCCACCCACTGGGCATAGCCTTCCTGTCTGGCCCATGTGTGGGTGGCTGCCCTTGGGCCCACCCCAATCCCTTAGATACCCAGGCAGGGTACAGAGGGTGCCTCTGGCCATGCTCTGTGTGGCCTCTGTGTGGTCTGGTCACTCCAGAACTCAGCCAGAACACTCAGGGAGGGACTGATGGTAAGGTCGTGGCCCTCTGACCCCACACCCCTTTCTAGATCCACGACTTTGCCCAGCTGAGTGAGAACACCTATCACGTTTACCACAACACCGAGCACCTGTGTGGGGAGCCCCGTGCTGTGCCCATCCGGGGTGAGGACGATGTGCATGTGACTGAGGAGGTGTTCAGGCGGCCCCTCTTCCTGCAGCCCACCTACAGGTACCACAGGGCCATCTTCTGGGCCTGGCTGCTGTGCTGGCTGTGGGTGCTCTTGGGACCTGAGCCTGGTCTCAGTGTTACTGTCTGTAGATTGGGCTGAGTTCCCCATTCCCATCCCCCAGGGTGGAGGGTGTTTCCTAACTGTGCTGGAAGATGGGGGCAGGGTGGTGCCTCGCTGATGGCTGCTCTCCTCGCCTGGCAGGTACCACCGCCTGCCCCTGCCGGAGCAGGGGGCACCTATGGAAGCCCAGTTTGATGCCTTTATCAGTGTCCTGCGGGTGAGTGGGGATGCCATTGCTCAAAGAGTAGTCTCCATGGAGGTGCTTAGGGTGGACTTGGCTTCTGGCTTTTCTCAGAGGAGGGGCCTTTTGTGTTGTGTCTGGAGTCATGTGTCGGGGGTGTGTGTTGGTATCTGTGTCTCTGAGTACATGTCTATGTATATTTGTATTATTTGTATCTCTGTCCTCTGTGTGCATGTGCTTCAGTGTGCATGTATGCACGTGGTCCTGTATGTGTGTGCCTCTGTATGACTCTGTGCGTGCATGCACGTGCCCCTGTGTGCGTGAGACTGTGTACATATGTCCTTGTGTGCATGTGTGCGGTGTCCCTGTGTGCGTGTATGCACGTGTCCCTGTATGTGTGCTTCAGTGTGTGTGTATGCGCGTGCTTCTGTATGTGTGTGCCTCTGTATGACTCTGTGCATGCATGCACGTGCCCCTGTGTGTGTGAGACTGTGTGTGTATGTCCTTGTGCTCATGTGCGTGTGTCCCTGTGTGTGTATGTGTCCACGTGTCCCTGTGTGCACGTGTTTCTATGCATGTGTGCAGGTGTGCATTTGTGACAGTTTGGCACCAACTATGGGAGGGCTGCATTCTGGCTGCGGCACGGCCGCTAAGTTGCTGTATGGACTTGGACACATCATCTCTGCTTTCTAGACCTGAAGTTTCTCATTTCTTTAGGGGAGCTAGAGAGTCTTACTTCTTGAGTAAGAGATTCTTAAGTGGATATTTCCTGAGTCTGGTGATGTTTCTGTCCCCGCCCCCCACTTCAGGACATTATGTTATTTCATCATCTCTCAGGGTGTTGAATACAGGCCTGGTTCCCTCTGAATAATTGTTACATCAGAGCACACTCACTGCTCCCAGGCCTGGGGAGGCACTGAGGCGGCTGAGCCACTTGCTGAGCCTACCCTGCTGCTGACTGTGGGGGAGGAGTGCGCTGATGTCATGGACCCCCTTCCCTGACTAGGTCCTCAGCCAAGGAGTTTCTGGGTCACATTGTTGCCAATGTTCACGATCTTTCCCCAGGAAACCCCCAGCCTGCTCCCACTCCGTGTTGCCCATGGGCCTCCCCCTGCCCTCCTCTTCAGCGGCCAGGCAGGTGTGGGCAGGACCAACCTGGGCATGGTCCTGGGCACCCTTATCCTGCTTCACTGCAACGGGACCACCTCACAGCCAGAGTGAGTGCCTGGGACCTAGTGTCCCAAGGGGCAGTGGGGCTGAGGAGAAAAGGGGACAGGCTGCCCTGGGATGATGGGGATGCATCCAGGAGCCCAGAGGCAGAGATGGGAATTGGGCAACTGGGGTTCATTTCCTGATTTGCCACAGACTTGCTCAGTTGTCTGGAGAGAGTCACTTGACCTTTCTGGGCCTCAGTTTCCCTAGTTAGGGACATGTCTCTTGTTTCTTCCAACATGGTTCAGAAGGAGCCTGTAGTCTGGTGCCTCCCAGTGGCCATAAGCAGCATGGCCGTCCCAGAGGCCATCGGGAGCCCTGCTTACGTACTGACCCCTGCCTTGTCAGGGTGGCCCCCCCACAGACCAAGCCACTGCCCATGCAGCAGTTCCAGGTGATCCAGAGCTTTCTCCGCACGGTGCCCCAGGGAAGGAAGCTGGTGGAGGAGGTGAGCGTGGGGGTGGGCAAGGAGCTAGGGCAGTGGAAGGGATGGCCACTTCCCTCACTGGGGGGTGCCTCCCCCATTCTCCTTGCCAATCCTTCCTTCTCTCCTGCTGTCTTCCCTTAATCCTGCCCTCCCCACCACTCCTGCCCTCCTCTTCCCTGCCCTGCCATCTGGCGCCAGGTGGACAGAGCCATCACTGCCTGTGCAGAGCTGCACAACCTAAAAGAAGTGGTTTTGGAGAACCAGAGGGAGCTGGAAGGCGCCCAGCTGGGGGGCGTGGCCCAGGTGAGGAGTGGGAGGATGGCGTGAGAGTCTCTGCTCTGGCAGGAGCCCCACGGCCTGATTTTGTTAGGCCTGTTGACTGGTTTCTGTCAGACTGACTTCCTAGCTACTGTTTCTCCCTTAAGAAGAGAAGGGGAAATAGGGGTGCTCAGCCTGCCGGAAGGACAGAGAAGAGGGGAAGTTTACTTTCCCTGACCAGGTCCCCTCAGCTACAGAATAAACAGGAATGGAGGAAGGGACTGCTGGCCAGGGCCTCTGGGTTCAGATACTTCCCAGATCACTCATGGCTCCCCCCACCAATAAAGCTCCTGGTGCTTCTTTGCAAACTGGGGTTTGGTCCAGCTGCTGCTCTGGAAGAGTGATGGGCTCTGGGCTCTCTGCAGACCCTTTGCCCATGCCCTGGGAGAGGAGGCGGGCCTGACAATGTTTGTTCATAGTGCATGGAAAGAATCTAAAGTCTGAAGAACCGTTTTTCTTCTTTAAGATTAAAATACAATCTTTTAAAAACAATATTCTATGATGAAAATTGAGAAATTAAAGCAAGGAAAAATTTGCCCATGGTCCCAGCACAGCTGTTGTGAGCATTTTGGGCTGGTTTCTTTCATTTCCTGTGTTTATGGTATTCTTACGTACATTGCCCTGGCAAGTGGTTTGCACCCTGCTTGTGTAGTTTAACTGTACAGCCTCAGCCTTTCCCTTGCCAACACCTGGTTTTCATCACTGAGATTGCCAATGGCTGTGTAACTTAAGCCCTAGGCATGGTTCTGCCACTGTTGGGCTGACAGGAGTAGGGGAGGGGCTCTGACCCAGCCTCCAGGGGTGCGGTCCTGGTTCTGCCACTTGCAGGTGTGTGGACACGGACAACCACTGGACCACCCTGTGCATTTGTTTCCCCATTTGTAAAATGGGAACGGTGATGATAACTACCTCATAGGGTGGCTGGGGAGGGGTTCAGGTGAGAAATAATACATGAAACACCCAGAAGGGAGCCTGACACAGAGCAGGTGTCCCTGGAATGTCACCTATTGTGGTTTACTAAACAACCCCTTCTTCTTGGACAGTTTGGTTGCATCCAGCTCCTCCGCAGGGTAAATACTTTTGCGTTAAGTACTTTCATGAAAATGAAGGCTTTTGTGTAGTTAAGATTTTTCCCCTTAGTTTATATTAGGGGCCAGCAAATTGTAGCTCCTGGGCCAAGTCCCACCTGTCACTATTTTTTTTGTAAATGAGTCTTATTGGAGCACAGTCTTTCCATTTACTGATGTACTATGACTGCTCTTCCCTGTGATGGCAGAGCTGAGTAGCTGCAGTAGAGACTGAATAGCCTGCAAACCTAGATTATTGACTTTCTGGCCCTTTGTAGAAAGAGGGCCAGAGAACCCTAGTCAAGATTCCCAAGGATCGGATTAAACTTCATAAAAGGGTATGACCCTTCTTTAGGGTCTCGCCGAATCTCACTTGCCCCTGACCTCACAAGGGTTCCCTGAGATCTGAGGGTTGAGAGATGGGCTCTTGGGGTTCTGACAGCCCACTATACAGAGGGTACTGGGCTCTATTTATCATCAGCTGTGTGATTTTGAGGAAGTCACTTCATTTCTTTGAGCCTTCATTTCCCCTCTGTAAATTAGGGATATTGATAATGCCCCCCCCCCAGCACTATTATGAGAGTCTTTTCTTGTGGGGAGATTCCAGTTCTACAGAGGAGCCTTCTGGCTCAAGGGAGAGGGTGTTCGTACATGGTTCCCTCTACGTGGAGGGTGTGTAGTCCTGACACTGTGGGAGCTGTGGGAGCAGAGTGAAGGGCTGGGAGCCTGTTCTAGAGGCAGCCCCTTAGCACACAGGGCCTGGTGTGGTCTCCAGCAGACGTCCCTGCACTGTGGGTTACCTGTAGCAAATGCTGTAGGGTTAGATGCCTGGAAGCATTTCCAGCATGGCAGAACTGTGTCATGACGGGAGAGGAAGAATGTCTGCTGGGGGGTTCCAAGGCTTAATGCCTGCCCTTCTGTGGATGGGGACAGGCCGACTAGGGAGCCCCATCTTTAACACCCATCCTTCCTCCTGGCCCCTCCTCTTAGGGAAGCAGCAGCCAGCACAGTGCCCGGCAGAGGGCACTGCAGAGCCTGGAGCGGTACTTCTACCTGATCCTGTTTAACTACTATCTCCATGAGCAGGTAGGTTGCGGAGGAGCAGACCTGTGTCCCCTCCTCCCAGGCTCCTTCTGGGACTCCTCCACCACTCCTACCATGGTGACTGGCTTGCTGTGAAGCAGGACCCCCCAAACTGTGAGGAGAGTTGGGGGAAGCAAGAAGAGACCCAGATTGAGGGTGGTCCCTGAGCAGGCCAGGTACAGGCCTCCTTGCCAGGCCCAGCCTCTGTACCCATAGCCCCGGCATTTGATATCTTGGTCTTCTCTCCCCAACCCCTTGTCCTTGCCCTGAGCCACATTGGGTGCCTCTTGCAGGCTCCCCCTACATGGGGCAGGCAGGGAGCACTCCGGTAGCCCCATGCTCCTGAACCCACATCTCTCTCTACCTTGCCTATAGTACCCGCTGGCCTTTGCCCTCAGTTTCAGCCGTTGGCTGTGTGTCCACCCGGAGCTGTACCGCCTGCCTGTGATGCTGAACTCGGCAGGCCCCATGGCCCCTGGGGACCTTCTTGCCAAGGGCTCCCTGGTGAGTGTGACTGGCCTCTGGGAATTGGGGAGGGTGGAACTGGCACGTGGGTCCTGGGACTGAGATGAGCACTGTCCTTGCAGGAGGCTCTCATGAGCAGAATGGGGTTGTTCTCAGTTCCTTAGAAGCATTGGCAGCTCTGGCCACTGTTCTAGCACCTTCTTCTCAGTCTCAAATCCAAGGGCTTTGGGCGGGGTGCCAGGACATGTGGGTTCTGACATCTTGGAGCCTCAGCATCCTCATCTGAGAGTTGGCTCCATCACTCTTATCCTCGTTAGGGTGGTGATGAAGCTCCAGGTGTGCGCATTTGCTTTGTAAACTGTAAAGTGCCAGTTCCACCACCACAACCCCAGCCCCCGTGGGCTGGGTCCTGGCCTCTCTGTGGCTATAGTTGGCTGCTGTAGAATCCAGGCTTGGTGCTCTCTCCACAGGGGATAGATGATCTTACCTCCTGGGATGCACTTAGCACTGTCAGAGAGATGGACGTGGCCAACTTCCGGCGGGTGCCCCGCATGCCCATCTATGGCACAGCCCAGCCCAGCACCAAGGTGACTGCTCCTCAGGGCTCAGTCCACTTGTGGGGTTGGTGAGGAGAGGGCTGAGTCTTGTCACTGAGGGCCTTCCTGTCCCCCAGGCTCTGGGGAGCATCCTGGCCTATCTGACGGACGCCAAGAGGAAGCTGCGGCAGGTTGTCTGGGTCAACCTGAGGGAAGAGGCTGTGTTGGAGTGTGATGGGCATACCCACAGCCTGCGGTGGCCTGGGCCCCCTGTGGCCTCCGACCAGCTAGAGGTGAGGCCTCCAGTCCCCGCCAAGCCCCGGCCTTAGAGGCCTTCTGGGGAGTTGGCCCAGGAGGGTCTTCAGAATGTCCTACTGTCCCACTGTACAGGTGGAGAAACTGAGGCCCTGGGAGGAGCATTCTCAGGGAGTGGCTGATTTGTGACTCTGGCTTTAGCACTCTGATCTCCTCCCTACCGTAGGTGTAGTTGGGGCCTTTATGGCTCCAGGGGGTCAGGGATGGGCCTAGAAGCCAGGACTATTCCTAGGCATAGCAGGACTGACCTTTCAGGGCTGGTGCCCTGTGCCCTCTGTCCTGTCCTTCCCCAGACCCTGGAGACCCAGCTAAAGGCCCACCTGAGTGTGCCTCCCACAAGCACAAAGAGTCCGCTGACCCCCAGGTTCCAGAGGTGCCTCACCACGCAAGAGGTCTTCAGCCAGCACCATGGGACCTATCCGGGCCTGACCTATCACCGCATCCCTGTGCCAGACTTCTGCGCCCCCCGCGAGGAGGTGAGGGGTTGGGCAAGAGGCCTCTCCTCTGGCCTGGCTCAGGGAGGGGAAACCACCCCAGCTCCCTGGGGGCCTGGGGCTTGTCTGGTGAGGTTGTCATATTGGGCCCACATGATTTATTCACGTCCCTTGCAAGCTTTCTGTGTGTGCACACGTTTGTTATATGTTATATGTGTGGGGGTGTGCATGCTCACCATGTGTTGTGTGTGTATTGTGTGTTACAGGGGTGTGTGCGTTGGGGGCAGGCACGTTTGTGGTCTTTGTGGTGTGTGTGTATGTGTGTGTGCAGCAGTCTATTACAGACTTTGTCTCTACTGGGAGGTGAATGTGCAGAGTGCATCTTTAGAGGAGGGGTGTGCGGTGTGGGGTTGTGGGGGAGGATGGTGTGGATGCTGTGAGCGGTTTGCATGTGGCTCTGAGGGTGTTTGCACATGGCATCAGCAGGTTTGTGTGGGACCCGTGTGTCTTTGTGGGTATCTGTATAGTTTGTGCATCTTAAGGTACATGGATATATCCATGCCTGGTGTGTCATAGGTGGGCACTCTGTGCCTGGGTGGTGGTGGTGCCTGGGGTTTGCATTTCCTCGCTCTACTCTATGGGTTTCGCCACCTATAGTGTGTGGCCCCTGGTGGTGTGCGGTGTAAGACACCACCTCATCCTGAGACCTGGGCTGGTCTGGCACAAGTGGGCAGCAAGGCCAGGGTTCCAGGTGCATAGCTCATAGCGGGCACACATAGGTGCATGTCCTGCCTGGTGGAGGCTGGGCCACTTTGGGCTCTAGGTGCACCCTGTGCATCGGTTTGGGATGAGAGGGTTTACAGTGGTACATGGAGTGTGGCTGTTACATACATGTGGTCTCATATGTGCCCCAGTGGCTGTGTGTGTACACAAAGGCTCAGGAACCTGACATAGCTGCTGGGACCACCATTTGGATGGGGCCCCCCATCAGGAGTCTATGCCTCTTTGAAGGCACCCACAGACATAGACCATGGTTACCTCTTCCAGGACTTTGACCGGCTGCTGGAGGTGCTGCGGGTTGCCCTTGCTAAGGAGCCAGGCACCGGCTTTGTATTCAGCTGCCTCAGCGGCCAGGGCCGGACCACAACCGCCATGGTGGTGGCAGTGCTGGTCTTCTGGCACATGCGAGTATGTGTGGCTTGCCATGTGAGGGCGGGGTGGGCACACAAGCCCCAGGGATACTGGCTGTGGTGGGAAGGTGTTGTAGGGGGCAGAGACACCCTGGTCCCCTCCTGACAGTCCTGTCCGTCCCCCTGGAAAGGGTTCCTGGTGTGGGGGAGGGTACAGCCTGGGGTGGGCTGCCCTTGTCCCAGCAGCTGTCCTCCCCCAGGGTTTCCCTGAGGTGGGCGAGGAGGAGCTCGTGAGTGTGCCTGATGCCAAATTCACTAAAGGCGAGTTTCAGGTGAGTATGGCCTAGGGGATCCCTGGGGGTATCTTAGGGAGGGGAGGAAGAGTCCTGCCAGCAGGGCTGGGAGTCCTCAAAGCATTTCCCAACTCTGTCACCCCTTCTACCTCCTCGTATTAGAGTTTCTTCTCTTCTCATATCACTGGGTCAATTTGGCTCTGGGCCCTGGCAGGTGGCCATTGGAGATGGGGCTGGACCCCTTCCCACCTGGCCCTGCTGCAGGGTTGCTGTGTGCTCTAGGAAGGTCACTGTTGATGACAACCTTTCAGGCCCAGGGACCCAGCTGTGGTTGGTGACCTTGTTGGGGGTGCCTCAGTTCACCCTGCCCTGCTCAGTTCTTATTTCAGATTGGACAGCCACTGTTGTTCCAAATTCAGTCATTCATATGTCTCATCTCTGCCATGTGCCACGGGTCATCTTCTTAGACATCTCCAGAGCAGGTGGCAACATCCCCTCAGAGTTGGCGTGTGGCAGCATGGTTAGCTCCTGCCTCCCCTCCCTGGCCACTGTCTTCATGTGCCTCTGCCCTGCTCTTGAGGCCGTCCTGCCTCTGGACCTTTGCAAATGCTATTCTTTATCTTGGAACCTCTTCCCTCTTCCTTCTTCTGGCTGATTCTTTGATTCTTTTCTTTTTCTTTGTTTATTGTGGTAAAGTATACATATATAACAAAATTTGCCATTTTAACCTTTTTAAGTGTACATTTCAATGGCATTAAGTGCATTTATGTAGTTGTGCAATTACCCCCAACACCCATCTATTATAAGTTCTTTCATCTTGCAAAACAGAAACTCTGTCGCCATTAAACACAACTCCTTCCTCCTCCTTACCTAGTCCCTGGCAACCACCATTCTACTTTCTGTCTCTATGGACTTGACTCCAGGTACCTCATATGAGTAGAATCATATAGTATTTGTGTTTTTGTGATTTTCAAGGAGCCTAATGTCCCTGAGGTTCATCCATGTTGCAGCATTTATCTGAATTTCCTTCCTTTTTAAGGCTGAATAATATTCCATCATAGGGATATGCTGTATTTTTTTTATCCTGTTCATCTGTTGATGAACACTTGGGTTGCTTCCCCCTCTCAGCTGCTGTGGACGGTGCTGCTGTGAGCATGGCTGTGCAGGTATCAGTGAGAGTCCCTGCTTTCCGTTCTTTTGACTGTATACCAGAAGTGGAAGTTCTGGGTCATCTGGTCCTGTTTTCTATAGAAGCTACACTACTCTGCATTCCCACCAGGAATGCACAAAGTTCCAATTTTCCACATCCTCACCAACACTTGATTTCTGTTTTGTTGAGAACACCCATCTGGATGAGTATGAAGTGATATCTCATTGTGGTTTTCAGTTGCATTTCCCTAATAATGAGTGATGTTAGAGAGAAATGTCTATTCAAGTCCTTTGCCCACTTCTTAATTTTGTTTTGTTGTTGAGTTTTAGGAGTTCTTTATATATTCTGCAAATTAATCAGTTATATGTGATTTGGAAATATTTTCTCCTATTTTATGGGTTGCCTGTTGTTTAGGAAACACTAGAAGTGCGCTTTTTCTCTGCTCTCGTGCCAACACTCTCAGTTATCAGCACAGAAAAAGGCTTAGGTGACCAAATGTGGGGTGGGTTTTCCCCACACACTGAGCAGCGGACACCAGCTGGGTGTCTTATAATTTAACTAATACACTGTCTATATGGAGATGGTGTCAGCTCCCACAGGGCGAGGACTCATGCCCCCAAACTGCCCCCTCCCTGTAGACACCAGATGTAAGTCTTGGTCTGTTCAGAACTTGTGACAGATCAGTATAATTTGGGGATCCCACAGACCCCTCTTTGGGTGTGATTAATTTGCTAGAGCGGCTCACAGAACTCAGGGTTTATTGGTTTGTTTAAGGGATATTACAAAGGATGTGGATGAAGAGATGCATAGTGTGAGGCATGGGGGAAGGGGCGCGGAGCCGCCATGCCTTCCCTGGGCGCACTGCCCACCAGGAACCTTGTGTGTTCAGCTGTCTGAAAGCTCTCTGCACCCAGTCCTTTTGTTTTTTTTATGGAGGCTTTATGACACAGGCATCATTGACAGCCATATAGAAATGTGATTGGACAAAAAGTGCATGATCGAGACCCAGCAAAGACTGTTGAGACTCTTCTTGGTCTCTCTGGGCATTGTTCCTTCCTCTGGGCTACAAGGTGGGACCCTCTCTAGAAGGGTCTTTTGATCCAAAATCAATTTAGAATCCTGCCTGGGGCAAGTGAAAGGAAGACAGTCTCTGCACTGGGTGTGGTGGAGTCATGAGGGGGCTGACGCCTGGGAGTTACTCACATTTACACTTTCATGAGAAAGTGGCCACAGGGGAGTGGGAGGGCAGGGGCTGAGGGCAGGACACCAGTCGCGCGTGAGGGGAGGTGAAGGTCTGGGTCACATGCAGGCTATGGAGGGTGCAGTGTGGACAGATTTGGAGCCCTGCCCTCCAGGGTGACTTCCCAGGCCGGCCTCAATTTCCTCAGGATGGAAGGGAGTTTATATCAGATCAGTGGTGTCCATGCTGGGTTCCTCAGAACCAGGTGTCTAGGGGCCACTACGGCTTGGGAGGACGTCAGGAGGACCCCATCATGGGCTTGTCATGTACCCTCTCCTCTGCAGCCCTAGTATGTGACACCTATCCCTTTTATAAAGTTCCAGATGAGGTTTTGTTTGAAGCAACGTTTCATAAGCACCTTGTGTCAGCTTCGTATTCCATAGGTGTGTGGGAGGCGGTTTTCATATCTTAGAATATAAACACAAAGAATACCACATGGCAATTTAGAGTCATAGTGGTGCATTTAATGTATCTATGTGTCTTAAACATTTAAAATTACTTCTGTTCCCATGTTTATTAGAATTTTTTCCTAAAGAAAACCACTGCTTGTTGGTGGCTCTCCCTGTCAGAATTGCATGCACTCTGTAACACCTTGGGTCAGGTAGTCCAGTTTCACTAATTGCTTTCTTAATGTGCTGTGACAGATTGAACATTTGAGTTTATAGTGTATGAGGCATTAAATTGTGGCTTGGTGGGTCTTATGTAATGGCCCATCAACATTTGAAGATATTAGTATTTGATACCCTCTTAAAGAAAAGTTGCCTTCAGACTTTAAGCTGGAAAGTCACTGGAATATCTAAAAAAGAGTCAGAGTCCATGGCTTTTAGATGGCCAGGACTTATGTTAAGAATTGCGTATTAATACAAATTGGAGTGGTCATGTACTGATCCTCAGTACAACCAAGGAAATCTCAATTATCAAAGAATAACGAAGAGACCTTGGGAATCCCAGCCACAGAGATGTCGAGGAAGCCCCCTCGGTGGCCCCAGCCTGAGACCTGGGGAGCAGGCTGGGGTCTGTGTCAGGCCTATGACTTTGCCAAGTGTGGTGCTGGGTCCCAGGCTCCCTACCCGCTCCCTCTGGTTCCTGTCTGCTCACCCCCTCCTCTGGCCCCAGGTGGTAATGAAGATGGTGCAGTTGCTGCCCAATGGGCACCGTGTGAAGAAGGAGGTGGATGCGGCGCTAGACACAGTCAGCGAGACCATGACGCCCATGCACTACCACCTGCGGGAGATCATCATCTGCGCCTACCGCCAGGTAAGCCTGCCTTGCCACGTGCCCTCTGGTGTGCACAGCCCAGTATGGCTGACGGGAGTGTGAGGTGGCTGGGGTCCTGTGGGCCCATCTTTGACTCTCAGTCACCTTTCCACCTTCTGGAGGTAGAGGTGATCCCTGAAATGGACACCTCCCCAGCCCCGGTCACTCCCACCTAATGCCAAAGTATATGGTGGGATGTATGCAGGGCTGATGTTCAAAGTGTTTAACAGCTGTGGGGGTCAAAGAGGTGGCCAGCTGGAGTGAGCACCCAGGCTGCCACCGTGCCAGCTGTTAACCTCTAGGTTTTAGATTCTTGGGGACCCAGGGCTTCTGGGCAGGAGGTGGGTGGGTGGGTAGAGGCCCTCCCGTCTTGAGGAGTAGGTACTTCAGCTACTTCAGCGTGGCCAGTGAAGCAGCTTACACCTAGTATTGCAGTTGGCCATCTAGTGGCAGCATGAGAACAGTGCCGCACCTGTCCTGTGTCCTGGAGCCTTTTTGTTGGGTACATAGTATATACATAAGAGAATACATGCAAGAATGCACGGCAGTCAGTAGTCAGCTGTCAAGGTTAAGAATGAGAGAGGAGTGATTTTTCCCTAGGAAAGTTGAGTAAAGGAGAAGCAAGGACATAGGGTAATGGAACATGTGAAGTGGCCAGACAATGGTACAAGCCGGGGAGAGGGGGGTAGAGCAAGTCTCATCTCCTCAGACAGACATCTCAGCTGCTCTAGCCTAAGCTACTAGCTGAAGGTCTCAGCTGCCTGCACTGCTGATTCCTCCATGCACGATAGTCACGCAGACATTCCTCTGACTGAGCACCTCACCCTGAGATGAAAGGTCTGTGAGGAATTCAGCCTGTCCACCTCCCACATATTGTAACAGCTGATACTGCTGTTAAAATACTGTGTGCTGACAGTCATCCCAGGATGTGTGTCTGTGCTGCCTCAGGATGGGGTTATGGTCTGTTCAGTTAGAAATTGTTTTTTAATAACTCACTAAATGATAAAAATAATGTTTCTGTAACAGCCCAGATTTTATATTAAAAAATGCGGACTTTCAGCCTATCTGGAAAGAATGTGCCTTAAGCCTACACTGGTCCTCAGCCTTTCCTGCTCTGTCATATTTGGCCTTCACAGCCCAGTCCCGGACCTGCTGGGCATTGGAGTTGCTGAGCTGCCCCATGACTTCAGTTGGCGCCTGGGGCAGAGGTGGTGGCTGGAGTGGGAAGGCACTGTGGGAGCAGGTGGGCAGGGGTGAGTGCTCTGTGCCTTACCAGCCTTACGTTCTCCACTGCTGCCAGCGAGTCTCGGGGGCAGCTTCTGTGGCCCCAGCTCGAAGCTGTGTTTAGCTTATACCTGGGCACATGTTCAGGAAATGACTATATCAGGCCAGCCTGTGCTCAGGGTCACGGGTCAGGCCCTGACTGGGACAAACAGTGGGTGCCTGGCTGGAGGCAGAGGGGGCATCTAGGGTCAGATTGGGTCCAGGACCAGAGGTCAGTTGGGAGGGGACTTTGCAGAGATTCAGAAGCTGCCAAATGTGGAGAGGAAAAGGTGGTTAAGGAGGTTCAGAAGATGGACTTTGCTGAACTTGGGAAGATGATTTGTTTTCGGCCTGTTAACAGATTGTATCCTGAAGCTCCTTTCAGTTATCTTTGGGTTCCACTCACCGTGGTCCCATACGTTGTCACCAGGTGGCAGCAGTGAGCCTAGAGACTGAGCTCCTCCCACTTCCATAGGGCGACAAGACTCCCTGAAGCAGGAGGTGGAACAGATAAAAAGGGATGCCTCTCCCTGTTTCAAACCCCACAGGCCCTCCACTCCATGCTGACCAGGCTCTGTTAGAGCCCCCTCTATACCCCAACTCCCAGAGCTCATGGGTCCTCCCTTCCTCTGAGCTCTGCATCCCCAGATGTTTATTACAAGGCACCCAAAGGACACAGAAAGTGTACAGTGGGGCCTGAGTGGTACTGAGTGGGAGAGTAGAGAGCTCCTATGGGGCTGGCCTTAGACAGTCCTGCTGGAGAGACCCAGGGAGGGCATGTCAAAGTCTAGGAGGCTGCTAAATGAGTTGTGAGGGTGGCTTGATACCCATACAGTCTTGGCAGTTGTCCAGATGAGTCTGAATGGGGAGGTCAGCTCTCCTCCCTTGGCAGTGAGGAAGGAAGGGTGGTGTGGTTGGGGCAGTTTACAGGTGGTTACAATGGCTGTGTTTTCATGAGAAGGGAGGAAGCAGAGCCAGTGGAGGGCTCTCACCTTTAGCTGCCAGCCGCCCGCCCCCATTCCAGAGGCCAGGGTGATGCAACCTTAGTAGTGGGAGGATGGGGATCCTTGAACCCATCCCAGGACCCTCTGGAGGAGCCAGAGGCAAGATACAGGGCCATTTCCCAGTATGGCCACCAGGTGACCCCAATGAGCTGAGTTGGGAACCTGCAACCACAGGTGGCTCCCTAGATCCCCAAGTGTGTGGCCCCTCTAATTGAATCCTAACTTCACAGAACAAATCCCTTTATTAATAGGATTTGTTCTTTAAAATTTGGATTCAATCAAAAGGCCACTCTATTCTCAAGGATCCAGAAAGACATATGTGGCCCTGAGGCCACAGGGACCCACCCCTGCCTGGAGGGCAGGTCCTGAGGGGCAGAGGGGCTGAGACATCCTATAGTCCAGAGGCTCCCACCCTGCCATACAGGAGATCAACCTGGGCACTTGAAAACACTCCCATGCCTGAGCTTCATCCTTGGGGAGTCTGCCTTAGTTGGTTCCCCAGGCGATTCCAGTGCATAGCCAAGGGAACCAGTGTGCCAGAAGAGGATCCTAGGTGTGCCGTGAAAAATTTTAAAGATAGTTAATTAAATTATTTTTGAAAGAAGTTCAAAGCACATAACATTATTTTTTATTTCACTCTTTTTTTTTAAATCAACATAATTTAAGATTCAAGCATGCTGTGAGATAAAAAAGATTGAAAAACATTGTTCTAAGTCATGTTTCCCAGCTTTAGGGAGCTTCAGAACCACCTGGAGGACTTGCTAAAATGCACATTACTAGGCCCCACTGCAGAGCTTCAGATTTTGTGTGTCCTGAGGTCTAAAAAGTTCACAAATGAAACCGAGGCTCTTCTTCGGGGACCAGCCCTTCCTCCATTATGACAGCTTTATTGAGGTACAATTTGTGTACCATGCAATTCATGTATTTGAAGTGTACAATTCAGTGGGTTTTCACAGAGTTGTGCAGCTGTCACCACCATCAAGTTTTGGACATTTTCATCACGCCAAACAGAAAACTGTTCGCAGTCACTTCTGACCCTTCTAGTCCCTGGCAGCTGCTAATCTGTTTCTGTCTCTACGGATTTGCCTATACTGGGCATTTCCTATAAATGGAATCACACACTATGTGGCCCTAGTTTTCTTCACTTATAAAATTTTCAAGGTTTATATGTTGCAGCATGTATAAGCACCTTGTTCCTTTTTATGAGTGAATAATACTGCATCGTATGGATATCACATTATGTTTACCCATTTACCAGTTGATGGGCATTTGGAGTATTTCTCCTTTTTGACTATTATGAATAATGCTGCTCTGAACATTTACGTACAAGGTTTTGTGTGGACATAGGTTTTTGTTTCTCTTTGGTATATACTTAGGAGTGGAATTGCTGGATCATATGATACTTCCATGTTATTTTTTTTTGAGAAATTGTTTTCTAAAGTGGCTGCACCATGTTACATTTTTGCTACCTCTGCATGAAAGTTCTAGTTTCACCACATCCTCGCCAACACTTGATGTCCTTCTTTTTAATTCTGTTTGTACTTCTAGGTGTGAAGTGGTGACTAATCATGGTGTTGATTTGCATTTCCCTCATGATGTGGAGCATTTTTTTATGACCTTTTTGGCTATTTATGTATCTTTTTTGGATAAGTCTATTAAGATCTCTTACCCAGGGTGGCGCCTGTGGCTCAGTGGGTAGGGCGCCAGCCCCATATACCAAGGGTGGTGCGTTCGAACCCGGCCCTGGTCAGCTAAAACAGCAGTGGCAGCTACAACAAAAAATAGCCTTGTGTTGTGGCGGGTACCTATAGTCCCGGCTGCTTGGGAGGCTGAGCCCAAGAGTTTGAAGTTGCTAAGTTGTGACACAACAGCACTCTACCGAGGGTGACAGAGTGAGACTCTGTCTCAAAAAAGAAAAAAGAAAAAAATCCCTTGCCCATTTTAAAATTGGATTATTTGTCTCTTTATTATTGATTTATAGGCGTTCTTGTAATCTGGATATTCTTGTATTATTTTAGACCTAAGTGTCCTTTTTTTTTGTTGTTCTGAGACAGAGTCTCACTCTGTTGCTCTGGATAGAGTGCTTGGTGTTATAGCTCACAGCAACCTCAAATTCTTGGGCTCAAGCAGTCCTTTTGCCTCAGCTTCTGAAGTAGCTGGGGTTATAGACATGTGCCATGACTCCATTAGTTTTTCTGTTTTTTAGTAGAGACTGGGTCTTGCTCTTACTCAGGCTGGTCTAGAACTCCTCAGCCTGAGCAATCTACCTACCTTGGCCTCCCAGAGTGCTAGGATTACAGGTGAGAGCCCTCATGCCCAGCCTGGACCTAAATCTCTTATTAGATATACTATTTGCAAAATTTCTCCCTACTCTACACATTGTCTTCATTTTCTTGGCAGTGCCCTTTGAAGTATGGAAGATATTGACAAGTTTAATCTCTGTTTTTTCTTTTGTTGATTGTACTTTTGGTATCATGCCTAATCCAAGGTCATGAAGAGTTATGCCTATGTTTTTGTAATAGTTAATTTTATGTATCAACTTGCCTAGACCACAGTACCCAGATAGTCAAACGTTATTCTAGATGTTTCTGTGAAAATACTTCATAAATGAGATTAACATTTAAATCAGCAGACATTGAGTAAAGCAGATTACTTTCCATAATATAGGTGAGCTTCATCCAATCAAATAATTATTTTTTTTTTTTGAGACAGAGCCTCAAGCTATCCCCTTGGGTAGAGTGCTGTGGCATCACAGCTCACAGCAGCCTCCAACTCCTGGGCTCAAGTGAGTCTCCTGCCTCTGCCTCCCAAGTAGCTGGGACCACAGGCGCCCGCCACAACGCCTGGCTATTTTTTTTTTTTGGTTGCAGCCATCATTGTTGTTTTTGTCGGGCCCCGGGCTGGATTTGAACCCACCACCTTAGGTGTATGTGGCTGGCACCTTAGCCACTTGAGTCACAGGTGCCGAGCCCAATCAAATAAATTTTGTCATTTATTCTGTTGCTATGCAGCATATTATATTTTTCAGGTGTTAAACCAACCTTGCATTCCTGGGATAAATCTTACTTGGTCATGGTGTGTAACTCTTTTTATATGTTGCTGGATTTGGTTTGCTGGTATTTTGTTGAGTATTTTTGTGTCTATATTCTTAGGAGACGTTGGTCTGTAGTTTCATTTTTTTGTGATGTCTTTGTTTGATTTGGGAATCAGGATAATATTGGCCTTATAGAATGTTGTCCTGTCACTTTGACACATGGGGAAATGGAGGCATAGGGAGGAGGAGGGTTTTGCAAGTCACACAGAGGGCTCAGAGTCAGGGTTAGTCCCGTACCTCCTAACCACAAGTCCAGCGTCCTGCTCCAGCCCCACATTGGTAGGTGGAACAATCAGGGTTTGAGTTGCCTCAGGAATGGGGCTGCTTAGAACATTCTTTTTCAAAGCTTGTGCCCACCTGGCTGATGACTGCTGATTTCAGCTAGTTCAGTAAAGTTATAGCAGCTTGCTCTGGGCTGGGCAGCCCCTGAGAGGTCTGAGCAGACTCCTCCACAGGGAGCCCCTGGCTCAACACTGGGAATGAAATAGAAAGAGCAGACTGGGGAGGCTGGAAGGCCTGTCCTGTGGCTGTGACATTAGACCCACTGGGTTGGAAGGGCAGTGTGGGAAAAGGGAAAAGAGGGCTTTCTACCCATCACTGTCAGAGGGTGTCCCATGCCTGGGGCACCAGGCAGTATCCCAATCCTACTGCCACCCCCAGTCTCACCTCCCTTTTTGAGGCCCCCTGGCTGAGACTTTTTCATTATTATATAATTGCTATTATCTTTGCAGCTGCCTTGTCCAGGAAATGGGAGTAATAGCATGTAACTGAGTGTGGAAATTCTACCTTGTTGAGACTGTATGTGTTTTTTGGGAGAGATGCTCTCACTTGGCACTCAGGGCTCTTACTCCCACAGTCCCAGGGGGTGGAGGGTTTAACATCTCCAGCCCTGCTCTGCCCTGCCGAGGCCTGCTGCTCAACCACCTGATAAAGGCTGGGCAGGATGGGGGAGTGGTTAGGTCTCATTCTCCTAGGGACACCTGACTGTACAGCTGGAGCCCTCCTCAGCAGCCCCTCCACCCCTCTCTCTTCCATCAGCAGTTCTGCCCTGCCTTGCTGGGGCCCTGAGCAGACCCATGGTCAGAGCCTGACCCCTCAGTCAGGGACCTCAGTGTGAGCCTACCCTGTCCACCTTCGGGCCTCTCTGGTGCCTTTTAAGGAAGTTGAGTTGTGCTGGGTGCATATGGGGAGGCTTTTCAGCTAGAAGGAAGTGACTCACTTTTGGACCAGCCTGGGAATTTGTGGTCCAGTCTGAGTAGCGTTGTTTCTTTCTCAGACCCCTGGGCCTGGCGGTCTTTGGGACCAGAGTCCCCTGAAATACAGCAGGCCTTAAGATCACAGCAGGGATTTGTTTCTGTGGCTATAGATTTGGATTTAAGCCAAGGCTTCTTGAAGGCCCAAGTTCTTCCTGGGGGTCAGACAGGGCCAGCAGGAGCAAAGCCCTGGTCTCCTCCCCAGCCCTGCCTCAGGTCTGTGGGGAAGCCAGTCTACCAGCTTTGTTCTCACCCCTAAGCCATCTCAGCCTGGGGGTGGGGAAGATCTGGCCTCATTTTTTGAGGATGTCACTTCATTCATGTGTCCCCATTTGAAAGGAGGGAATAGATTTCTATTTTACGGCTCTGGTCACAGAATTTTTAAACAACCAAAGAACAAGGAAAGGACTGAAGGGACCTTAATCCAAGTTGTTGGGATTTCACAGAACAGTTTTAAAAAGGGAAGGACTTTTCTAGGGTTGCCAATATGTAATTTTGTTAAACGTGTCCATTTTCAAGGAAGGAAGGAAGGTAGGAAAGAAACAAAAATTTAAAAATCCAACTGCCATCTATTATGGTTGGCATTTTATAAAAGAAAGGATATTTTAATACCAGAAAAATAGAAGGGATATCATCTCAGGATATAGAAGAGACCTTAAAAAGATTTGTATTTCTAAATTCTTGTGGACCTGCAAACCTACAGGCCTGAGTTTAAGAATCACAGGTTTTGGCTCGGCACCTGTGGCTCAAGTGGCTAAGGCACCAGCCACATACACCTAAGGTGGCAGGTTTGTATCCAGTTTGGGCCCACCAAACAACAATGATGGCTGCAACCAAAAAATAGCCAGGCATTGTGGCGGGCACCTGTGGTCCCAGCTACTTGGGAGGCGGAGGCAGGAGAATCGCTTGAGCCCAGGAGTTGGAGGTTGCTAGGTGCTGTGATGTAACAGTAATATACCCCGGGGTTTAGCTTGAGGCTCTGTATAAAAAAAAAAAAAAAAAAAAAAGAATCACAGTTTTTCACAACCAGGCCACTGTTTTCTTTAGTGAGGAAAGCCGCAGATGGGAGGGGGCAGAGTGGAGGGGTAAATTCTCACCTAGTGAGCACAGTGCACACTATCTGGCA
>CAUYQV010181286.1:0-24865 GCA_963574575.1 Galagoides demidoff
CGCCTGTGGTCCCAGCTGCTTGGGAGGCAGAGGCAGGAGACTCGCTTGAGCCCAGGAGTTGGAGGTTGCTATGAGCTGTGATGCCATGGCACTCTACCCAGGGGGATAGCTTGAGGCTCCGTCTCAAAAAAAAAAAAAAAAGTATAAAAATTGGGACAACTAGTTAATTAGGTCTACATCTTATAGCAAAACCAATTAGTTTAAGTAGAATAGTCTATGGGTAGAGAGTTGAACATAAACAAATTGTGGTTAGAATAAAAGTGTTGATTTATCAGAATAATGGGAAGGTAAAAAGGTCTTCCTTAGTTGTGATGTGATAGAAAAAAATTTACAAAGAAAACCGTATTGTTATATTAAAATACTAAACTGCATAAGAAAAAAAACAAATGAGATAAAAGGTATGCTTTGAAAATATTTGAAGAAAATATACAAAGGGTGTATATTTGCGTGTACATTTTAAGAAAGGAAAATATTGTATTAAAATTCCGTATACAAATGCATGTACGTTTTAAGAAAGGAAAATACTGTATTAAAATTTTAATCTTCAATAAATACTAATAGTGTTTGTTATATATTATATCTTGCATCTTTTGTAATTATAGATGCTAAACATGACTTGAGGATTACAATTTTAATACAGTTTTTTTCCTTTCTTAAAATATATATACAGTTCTTTGGTATTCTCTGTATAAATGAAGAATCAAAATACCACACAAACAATTTCTACAGATTGGCTAAGTCTGGCACAATGAAGAAATTGAATTTGAAAGTATCTGCCTTCTAAGTGCAAGTAACTGTAGTGAAATTTCAAAGAAAATATGCAAAAAGATCCTCAAATTTTATGTCAAGATAAAGACTCGCTTTTCTTTGATACTTTCTAAATTGTCAACATTGTTATATTTTCAATATAATTAAAAGAAATTTATGAATCATTCTGGTAGATAAGAAGATTCTGTAGAACCTGTAGGAATACTGAAACATGAAATCCCTAGATCTCAGCAACAATCTAAATGCATTGCTAGATTAAATTTGATAAAGAGTGAACACAGGGTTCTTGTGAAGGCTTTTATTTTAGGTAAAAGAAAAAGGCAGTTCACAAAACTCCAGGAGAGGCCTGAGGAAGGTGGGGGATTTTGTGTGTAAGCTTAGCCTTACTATGATCATCTTGGAGAGCATGGGGTCAAGGACAACGGGGAAAGACAACCTAGCAGAATTTAAGGAGTGCTCTTGTTTGGATGTGGTTTGTCCCAGCCATAACCCATGTAGAAATTTGTTCTCTGATGGAACTGTGTTGGGAGGTTTTGGGTCTTGGGAGAGAATCCCTCATGAATAGATACATTTCCTCCCTGGGTGGGAGGTGAGAGTTCTCACTCTCTTGGTAATGGTCTGCATCCAGGTGGTTAAAAAGAGTCCAGCTCCCTCAGTTTCTGTGTCTTGCTTCCTCTCTTACCATGTGATCTCTCTGCATGCATCAACTCCCCTTCCTACTGCTGAGTGAAAGCAGCATTGGGCCCTTCACTAGATGCAGCTGCCTCATTTTGGACTTTACGGCCACCAGAATCATAAACCAAATCTATTTGTATGTTGCTCAGGCTCAGGTATTCTGCTATGGCAACATAAAATAGATTAGCTTTGAGTGGGAACACACCTCTGCCACTCAGTCATCAGCAGTGTGTCCTTGGACATATCAGTTCACCATTGGAGCCTTATTTCTTGAATTGTGAAAGTGAGTTACTGCTAACTACAGTGCTCCATTGCTGGGTAGAACTTAGTGACACAATGTGAGAAGGTAGATGCTGTTGGCTTTTATCACTGGCTGTTTAAAAGTGCTCAATTAGAAGGCACCAGATTTGTTTCTCCCTAATTAAATGCCTTTGATATTTGCTGTTATGACTTTGGCTATAAGGTCATTAGAAGAGATTTCTAGACTTAAAGAAAGTCTTTTCTGGAACCACAGATAGTCTGGTTTTTGTGCTGAGATTCATGTAGATTAAGATTTTTGCATTCATCAGTGAATTTTGGACTTCAGAATTTTACCTTTGAACACAAAATCATTTCAAAACTGAAAGTAGAATCACTAAACCATTTCCCAGCTACCCTACATCAGCAATTATGGGGGTCCTTGAAGGGTATGACTTTTCCTAATGTATAAGATAATCTCTCAAAAAATTTAGGTACATATTTGGATCAAGCATCATACTACCTCTTCCCTTTAGCAGCGACTTCTGTTACCTGTATCACAGCAGTTTTGTCTGGGAATTTTTAATTTCATTTGTTAATTTCAAATTTGTCCACAGTACTTTGGTTTGTTTTGTCAAATTTATGTATGAAGACTTGAGATTTGTTAGGGTGTAATAGGGAAGTGGTCTTAGAGAAGAATGGCTGTCTACTCAGCACACACATATACATGGGGCATTGAGTAGGTTGAATCATCTCCCCCCAAAGCTATCCATGCCCTAACCCCTGCAACCTGTGAATAAATAGGATTTTGTAGAGCTAGAAGGATTATCCTGGATTATCTGGGTGGGCACAAGGTAATCATACGGTTGTTAGGAGTCAAAAAGGGAGATAAGAATGTCTGAGAGAAGGAAATATGAGAGAGGCATAGAGGTCAGAGGATGCAATTACTGGATTTGAGGGTATGAAGGGGCCATCAGCCCAGAAAGGTGGAAAACAGACTCTTCTTAGAGCCTGCAGGAGGAACGCAGCCCTGGAAGCACCATGATTCCCCCTCCCCCATAAGACTCACTGTGGACTTCTGTAAGATAATAGATTTTTTGTTGCTTTTCAAGTCATTAAGTCTATGGTAATTTGTTATAGCAGCACTAGGAAACAATAGGGCACATAGTGTATAGAACCCTCTCCTCTGTGTGTATAGCTGAATTAGGGTAGAATCTTAGGGTGGAATCTAGGGAATCTCAGAACATTATTGCCTCTGTTCATTTTATTTTACTTTTGTCAAAATCACTATAAGAACGTTTGGCCATCAACTTTAGCTGTATGATCACCTCCACTCCACTAAGATGTGAGAATTTCAGGTTTGGTGACCAAATGTCAGGTTCATGTTCCCTGGTTCTTGGTTCTCAGCACTGAAGCAGAGTTCCTGGTACTGAGTCCATAGAACAAGATGAGCTAGCCAAAAAGATAGAGGCAAGCTGAGTACCAAGATTTATTAAGCAAGTTCAGTATGTCCCAGAGAGGGAATGGGCGTATCTCCACAAGTGGAGAAGACCCTGGGATTGAATGTAAGGTTCTCGCCTTTATACGAAGGTTTTAATTCCATGTACTCAGAAAGGGGTGGAGAATTCCTGGAATGGTAAGTCCTCCCCATTTTTAATCTTATGAGGCATTTTCCAGGGGGTATGTGTGATTTGTGAGCAGGTGTGATTTTTTTACTGTGCTGATGAGGGCAGGCCACTTGAGGGCACTTTTTGGTTGTGTTCATGCTCCAAAGACTCTCTTTTGTGGCCCTGATTATACCTCTACTTTGTGGTTTCTCTACCACTTTCTGGTTGGTCTGTCCACAGACACCCCTTGGACAAGGGATCTGTTCCTCCTCATCCCTGCATAACAAGAAGGTCGCCTCTTAGTCATTCTCCTCTGCACCTAGGCGGAGTCTAAGGCAGAACAATGAATTCTAACACCAGAGACTTAGAGTCCCAGGGAGGTGAAGGGATGAGGTTGGAACTACTCTTGTATTTCTTTGTATAAATGAGAGTTTCGTTTGATTTTTATTCTGAACTTACTTTTAGATTTTCATGGTCCTCATGTTAATCAGAAGTAGGGTAGCAGTACATGGGCATCATTGGGTAGGTGCTGGGGAAGAAGGGTAGAAATTGCATGCAATGTTCAGAAAAAATTCTCTGTTGGCCATTCCATTCCCAGAATCCAGAGAACTGCTCCAGTGACCACTTTTAGTTAGTCAAAAATATCAACTCCCCAGTCAGACCACCTAGAATTGAAACCCCACTCACTTTCCCCTGACTATGTGAACTTAAACCACTTAGGGACCCTCTCTATATTCACTTATTCAGTGTGCTAAATGGGACACAAACTTTAGCTTAAACAATTGTTGTAAAAATTAAAAGAAAAAGTGTACAGTGCTCAGCACATTGTAAGCATTCCATAAATATTAAATTATTATAATTATTGTAACCTTAGGGAACTTTGGAATTTTGAAAGGGGAACCAATAGACTCCTAGTTTTCTGTTTCATTAAAACACTTTTAAAGGTCTTTTCTCTACTTCCCCTATTATATAAATGAGCTGAAGATGGTCTCTGTGTATTGATCCCTAGGTAGTTGAGTTTCTTACTGGAGGCTGAGACCTGTTAATTCAGAAGATGAGTGGGCCATATTTAATTTTTTCCTGTTCATTTGTTTGTTTGTTTGTTTGTTTTACAGTTTTTGGCTGGGGCTGGGCCCCTCTAGCATATGGGGCCGATGCCCTACTCCTTTGAGCCAGAGGCACTGCCCCTGTCCATTTGTTTTAATCATAATCCAAACAAGTAGATTTTCAGTCCTTTAGCTTGCTCTGCAGACCCCTGAAAACCCATCTTCACCCACTGTCTGTAGGTAGCATGCAACCCTATAATTGCAAGGTACTGAACTTCTGGGACATGGGACATGCCTCCCCCTTCCATCCCCTTCTCTTCTGGGAGTTCCTTTGCCCTCTTCCCGCTCTGAGTAACTGTACCCTCTGTGCCACAGCCTTGGGATCAAGTCCTGCAGTGAGGGACTTGTCAGAGACACCCAATAAAGCTGCGTTGTTGCCGCCTTGGGGTCCCATCTTCTCCCTGATCAGCGTCCAAATCCCTCCAGCCCTCAAACATCCTCCTTTCCAACTAAAACCAGCTCCCAATGAAAGAGTGGCAAACTTATTTTTGCACTTTCACGTAAGAAGAAGCCAGTGAGAATCAAAGGACAGAAAGGTAAATGTTTTAGTTTTCCTTAGAGTTGCCCAATTGAGGTCAACCCTAGAAGTGTTGGATTTAAAAGATAGAGAAGGCAAATATTACCAATTGTCCATAATATCATACATTTAAAAGAAACGAAACTGTACTGGGATTTTAGGCACATCTCTTGGTACTTTCCAAAACAAAAATCTACTGTCTTAGTTTGCTCAGGCCGCATAACTAAATATCACAAACTGGGTGGCTTAGACACAGTGGTGGTTTATTACTCACAGTTCTGAGAAGTCTGGGAAGTCAAAGTTCAAGGCAGATTCGCTGTCTATGGAGGGCCTGTTTCCTGGTTCCTCTTTGCTGTGTCTTCTCATAGAACAAGGGGAAAGGGGTATCTCGGGAGCCTCTTTTACAATGACGCTGATCCCACCCATGACCCAGTCACGTCCCAAAGTCCCTACCTCCTAATATTGTCACATTGGGGATTAGGTTGCAACCCATACATTTTGAGAGGGCATAAACATTCAAATCTACTAGTGACTCACAAAAGTGAAATTAAAATCTAGACACGTTAGCTTTGAAATTCAGTTTTCTCTAAGCCAATTTAAAGTTGATGTTAGGATAGAAATGAACTATTCTTTATGAAGGAGCAAAGAATAGAATGTTTGTATCACACATAATGAGCTGCATCTTTCAAAAAATGAAAACTCATGGTCCTATTAATTCGCCTTTGATAACTTCCTGATTTGATGATAAAAAAATAATTGGACAAATACATTCTTTTTTGAAGTGTTTTATCCCTTATCAGATGGGTCTCCCCAGGTCCTATTATCTCTGATCTTAAATTTGAGAAGACTTTTTTCTGTTGCATTTATTATCCTGGTACGCTTGTTCTCTGCTAACTAAATCTGACACAGACAGAAAAATTGAGATTTTTCTCCTCCATGGCTTTGCCACCCCATTTCTCTGTAGCTACTGCAGTATTAGGAGAAGGTGATCTCTTGAAGATATCTTAAAAAAGAATGTCTGTGATGTCATTTGATGTGTCTGATTTTACTCTCTGAGAGATCTTTCTGCTCTGTAATTTTATACCTTTATAACCAGCTTCTCTTCCTGGTCCATCATTCCCATTTTCTCCCTTACCTGTGAGCTTCCACCATGATCCATGCAGATGTTCTCAACATTCTGCTCCTCTCTCCTTCTGTCTACTCCAGTGGAAATCCCAAATCAGGCTAAATCTCAGCCTCACTGACTCCACCCTTGAATTACAGAAGATGAACAGGGTGAGGAAAAACCCATCAGTGTGGGGACTATTTTTTTTGAAGTTCATGACCACACATTTCAGCCTGCACTTGTTACTGACTGTTGGTTCTGTTACTGACTGTTGGTTCTATGTCCTGGCCTGTCCACTTGAGGACTTCCGAGAGGTCTCGTTCATGCCTGCCTTGTCTTCAGATCTGCAGCATTTTCTCTCCTTCTCCTAGATCTCAGCTAATGATATTTCTCCTAATTTTATCTGAGAAAATAGCAACTCTCTAAAAAGAACTTCCTACTACCTCCTGTTATGATTAAATCTGCCCACTTGTACCCGAGTCTTCCTGTCACAGTGGCTGAACCAACTCAGAGTCTCTGAGCCAACCACTCTGCTCAGGCATGGGGTTCCATCTCTTGGGCCCAGACATGGTCTTTGCTCCCATAATTGTCTATGCTCTTTCTTGAAACATCTATCATTCACCTCCTCTTACCTGTCACACCTCCTATTTCAAAGAAAACAAATGCCTTATTTCCTTATCTTTTTGCAACAAAGTTTGCATGTTTCTACTCTCTGCTAAAGAAAATCTTGAAAAAGCTGTCTCTACTGTGTCAAATTGTTGGCTTTCCTTCTCTTTATTGAACTTTTTCTTTTTTTTTTTTTTCTTCAAGACAAGGTCTTCCTCTGTCACCCCAGTTAGAGTTCCATGACATCATATCACTCACAGCAACCTCAAACTCCTGAGCTTAAGTGATCCCCTTGCTTCAGCTAGTAAGCCTAGTTCCTAGGTTGAATACCTCTGTATGTTGACTGGTTTGTTACAGTCCCCTGGGTGGTCAATTTGGAGAAGGTCTACTATGCACCCCGAATCCTATCACTTTACAAGATATTTTTCTACTAATGCCTTACGTGAAGCCTTTCTGTCTTACCTGAGATACAGCAGTAGGCTCAGAAATTATCTTTTCCCTTCAGTGACTCCTTGCAGTCTCCACTCTGCCCACAGAATGCCCATTCAGGGATGTAAATCAAATCATATATCCTTTTCAAAGCCCTCCAGTGGTTCCCCCCTTGCAATCAGAATAAAATCCAGTCCCTACAGTGACCTAAGGAACCTAAGTGATCTGACCATGCCCTGGGCTAGAACATCAGGCACCTTCTTGCTCTTCCTTCTGTGGGCAAGGAGGACCCCACCCCAGGGCATCTGCCTGGGATTTTCTTTCCAGAAAGCTCATCTTTCTGAGAGGTCAAGGAGGTCTTCCTGCACCCAGTTCTGTCTTGTCCCTTAGGGGTTGTTCATTCTAAATGTGGAGAGTTTTTTGCCTTTAGACACATTTAAGATTTAAGACATCCAGGTACTTAGAACCAGCCTAGGAACCTAGTTCTAGTGTAGACCCAAGACCCAGAGACAGATGGTTTTGAACTAGACACAGTGATCTTTGCCTTGTTTTCTTCCTGTCCCTGTTATATTAACACCCCACGCAAAGATCCAGTACCATGTGGGCTTATGCCCCAATTCCCTCCTGCATCTGTTCTTGCTCCCAAAGCATCTATGCATTGAAGTACTTACATCTTCTTCTTCTCATTCTCTGAAACTTTCAATCTTTATTAGGTGTTTGGAGGAAAAGCCATTTGCTTTAACTATAGGGGCAAGCGGAGGTGGGCGAGCCTTCCTGTCAGTGTTCTTATCTTTTGTTACTTCCAGCTTTGTCAGTAAATCTGTGTTGACTAGTCTTAAGGTCATTGCCATCTGCTATTTATCTGAAGCTCACTGATGAGGAACAATACTCAGTGGAGTTGTTTAAAGGACACAGAGTCCATTTACTGTGTAATATTCTGGCAGCATTGTGGTTGGAAGCCATCGCTTTGGTGAAGCAGATCTGGGTTCAAATCCTATGTCTGCTGCTTATAAATTATAAGGACAAGTCCCTTTATTTTTAAGTCTGTTTCCTTACCTGTAACCCAGGGGTGCAAATAAGTCTCCATATTTGTTATGAGGATTGAAGGAATAATGCCTACGGAGTGCCTGTATCAGTAAATATTAGCTCTTTTTGTTAGTGTTTTTTATTATTCTTGGGTCAAGTCAAATCTGTAAGGAGTTAATTATCTTGTATAGTCCATTCTCTCCTTCTTCCACCCAGATTATTATACTGAATGTTGCTATGGGGTGAGACTTTTCACTTCCCCTGAAAGTCAGTCTAAGAAGCAGCCTGTTAAAACCCACTGTGGCATTTCCTGTAAGGATGCTATCAGGAATGCTGTTTGTCACTTTACATAACGTCCTTCTTTGTGGGGACTCCATCAGTGCCTGGTGTGAACGCCACGCACAGTCATACTTCTGAGCATTTGGTTTATTTTAAGCTTATGGACAGTAAATTATGTAACTGACCAAGTTTCCCTTTTTGAGTTGGCTGCTAGAAAGCTCAGAGTCGAATTGGTGGCTCATTCGTGGCAACTGTGTCGGTTACTATGGGATGCATTGCAAACCCCATTTCTGCCTCCATGTTGCGTCTCTATTTGGGGGTTGCCTTTTTCCCCTCTTTAATTCCTCTTTTAATGCATGCTCTTTCAGTGTTATTTGTTAAATTTATCTTTGAAAATTGTCTTCAGTTATTTCTGAAATGGGATGGGGAATTGATAACTAGCTATGGATAGATAAAATATGTTTAAATAATTAGTTACAGCTCTAGTATTAAGATGTTTAAATTTTTTTTTTCTTTTTTTTTTTTTTTTTAATAGACCCATATCTCCCTGAGTCAGAGTCTCACTCTTGCTTAGGCTAGCCTTGAATTCCTGGCCTCAATCAATCCTCCCACCTCAGTCTCCCGGACTGCTAGGATTCCAGGTATGAGCCACCATGCCTGGCTAATAGCCCCTGGTTTTTATTTTATTTATTTATTTTTTTGAGACAGAGTCTCACTGTGTCACCCTCAGTAGAGTGTTGTGGCATCACAGCTCAAAGCAACTTCAAACTCATGGGCTTAAATAATTCTCTTGCCTCAGCCTCCCAAGTAGCTGGGACTACAGGCACCTGCCACAACACCCAGCTATTTTTTTGGTTGTTGTTGTCATTGTTGTTTAGCAGGCCCGGGCTGGGTTCGAACCCACCAGCCCTGGTGTATGCGGCTGGTGCCCTAACCACTGGGCTACAGGTGCCAAGCCTAAGATGTTTAATTTTAATAAGAAGGTACTCCTGGCATTAAATAACTTTCCTAATTGGTGACATTTCAGACTTTTCGAGAAAGAGAAAAGAACAAGTACAGTGGTGGGAATGTTTTGCAGAAAAACAAGGGTGATTTGGGCAATTGCTAAAGGAAACCACTCAGGGCAAGATAGTCTGATTGTGGCTCAGGGTGGAGAAGGGTCTGTTGTATGACTGAATTGGTTAATTAGCCATTACCTTCTCCTCCAGGGTCAGCTTATAAAATTAGTTTATACCTTTCACAGAGAATTTAAGAAGGTGTGTAAGACCATAGGCTCAGGAGCCAAAAAATCTGGGTAGACATCCAGACTCTGCCATTCCTCGGAACAACTTAGTTAACTTCACAGCGGAGATAAAAAGTCTTGTAGGGGTTCTCACAAGAATGAAAGGATAACAGAAAGTGTCCAGAACAGTGACGGGACCTTGGTAGGAGGGGGCACGTGGTGGGGGTCATTCTTCTCCATTTTATCTACTTGAGCCCCTGGATTTTCAAAAAGTTGCCAACTGGCAATTTTAGAAATGAGTTGTAGCATAGCAGGGTTAGTGAGTTAGTGGTGGGGCCGACGTGGATGGCAGCGCTCAGGACAAGCACAGATTTTAACAAAGATGCGTGATTTATAGGGGAAGTCAATAGTACTTTGTAATCTATTAAGAATGTTCCATGGCAATTTCAGAGAAAACGTGCATTTTCCTTCCTTAGTCTTTTTTAAACAAAGAGGATATCAAAACTGTTACTGGGAGGTGTTTTATCTTGTTGTTACCATAGATTTGTTGACGAGATGGTTTGCTATGAATAGTGTAGCTCATCCTTTTTCACCCAAGGGCCACTGATTTCTTTCTTCCGTCCATGTTCCATTTCCTTACCCCTATAATGGATGAAATGAACCAGTCAAATGTATTCTCCAAAAACAATAGCATGGAGTGGAAATTTTTTTTTTTTTGCAGTTTTTGGCCAGGGCTGGGTTTGAACCCACCACCTCCAGTATATGGGGCTGGCGCCCTACTCCTTTGAGCCACAGGCGCCACCCTAGATTAAAAAATTTTAAGACACGAATGTCCTTGGTCTTTCCCTTCCCCTCCCTCTCACTTCCTCCGTTCCCTATAATAAAGAGAATTTTGCCTTTGTTCACTCAGGGTCTCTCCCCCCATCAGCATCTGATCCTGTTCTGTCTTTGCTCACCTCTCTGTAGTAATGAAACCCAACATCTGGGTAGGAAGAGATGAGGCTGAAGATGGAGGATAAAAGAATAGAGGTTCGGTTTGCTGGATTTCCTTGTTCAGAATCTGAGTGACGATCGACACAGGTACAATGGGTGGGGAGAAAACAAGGCAAAAGCTATAGGAAATCTCAATGCAAACTGGGGGGATGTAGGTTGAGAAAGAGTCAGGAAGCTGAGTACTGAGTAGGTAGTTTTTGAGGTGTTTGTTTGGATTGGAAAGTGAGGGTGGGATTTCCAGGGGCGTTGGTATATAAGTGGGTAGGGGTGGAAAACAAAAGGCGTTTTCAGAAGTGTGGTCGTGGATTATAAGAGTCTTTATTATGTTCTTTGAGACGGGCATTTGATCTTAAATTACTCTTTTGTTGCTGAATTGCACTTCTTTGAATATGGCTGGCTTGTAAGAGGACTGGGGTTTCTTAGGGTTACATCAATTTCTCACAGTCTTGAATGTAGCATTCAAGAGTTCGTGAACTTAACTGCCATTTCAACACAAAGTGTGTTTTAAACTTACCAGGGAAGTCTGATTATTAGTAATTTTAGAAGTGTGGCTCCCCTGCCCTAATTATATTGCATGTGCTAATAGTTATTTTACTTACCTCTGCTGCTGTCTGTGGGTAGGTGGTGAGTAAACAAATGATACAACTCACAGAGAAGAAATACTTGGTTGTGGGTCTGTGAAACAAACACACAAGCAAACAAACATACAAAGCACCCTAGCAAATCAAGAGAGAGCCCTGACCCCTTGGTAAGAATGAAATGACAACAGGAAAGAAAGATTGTCAGTTCTTTAGAAACTAGAATGAAATACAAGAGCGTCTTTTGGTGGCTAAAGAAGTGAAGTGCAATGGAAGATGCACCAGATAGACATTCTGTTCAGGATCCTAAGGAGAGAAAGGAGCATTGGATAGAAGCTCCCTGGAACAAACAGGAAAATAAAGGTTCATCCCAGATTGTGCCATAGGAGAACAAACTTCAGAAATGGTCAGAAATGTCCAGAGATGAGAGAATTGAGGAACACATACCTGTGGCGCTGGGTTTCTTTTTTTGTTTTCTGGACTTGCACTTGTCTGTTTTAATTCCTCAATGTGTCACATATCCATCCACTTTCCCTGCCCTCCGTCACCACCGCCTTAGCACAAGAGACCGTCACCTTCTGCTTGGGTAATTGCAGCAGCCTCCTAGCTGGTCTCCCTGCCTCCTCTCCAGCCACCTTCCAGTCTAGCTTCAAGTCCACTGCCAAAGCGGATTTTAAAGGATAAGGTTCTGGTCATACCTCTTGACTATTTGAATGGAATCTCATTGAACTTAGTATAAAGCTATCCTCACCCAGTTCTCATGATGGAGCGATCTCCTGCCTCTCTAGCCCCATCTTGTCCCCCCCCCCAGCCTTTTACTTTATTTTCCAGTTACTTAAACACCACAGTCTCCCTTCCACTACACAGACCTTTATAAATAATATACAGAATGTGGCAGTGAAGTTCACAAACTCATCTTAGAAAAAGGGCTACATCTGTCATGGTTGGATAGCACCGTGGTCACCATCGAGGCGCTCCTCTTGGGAAGCTCTGCACCGATGCCAGAGCCTGGTCTACCCTTCAGAGCAATTTTGTAATTCTTTTTCTCATCCTAGACAAAGTGTAACATACGATGGTCACCTTTGAAGTGCTCCCCTTGGCCATCTGGTGACCATAGTGATATTCGGCAATGAGGTTTGTAGTACTTTGTCTGGGACGAGTTCACAGACGTCTGCTCCTTCTCCCTGCCGCATCTCCTCTCTGCTTAGTTAATTCCTTTCCACCTTTCAGAGCTCAGCTCAACTAGCCTTTCCCCAGAGACACCTTTCCCAACTGTTCTCCTTCTAGAAGACTTCGGTCCTCATTTTCATTTTCATAGTCTTCCGTACTTTCATTCCAAGCATTTACCAGTTGGTAATTACTGTGTATGTGTTTACGGGATTATTTGATTCCAGTAGTCTCACCTTCTGGCTTCTAAGTTTCCTATAGTCAAGGGCCTTGTTATTTTACCTGCCCTTTCATCACTGGCGCCTGGCAGAGACACACACGGGGTGAGCAGCCCTCAGTTGTCCTTATTGGCTAAATGGACAACTGTAGTCAGCTGGTCCTTTTTGTGTTTTTACTGAAATTAGCAAGAAAGTTTGGTGAATTTAAGAACCCTAGACCCTGGGTAGTTACAGTGACAGCAACATACTGTCAAGGAAGGGTCCAGCCAGGGTAAGGCTGGGTGTCAGTTAGTGGAAGGTCATTTTCTTTCCTGGGATCACACTTACCACCAGAGCCAGAAGGACCCACGTGGAGTCAGACCCAACAGAGAGTCTTCAGCTCCATGACAGAAGGATTCTCTGGGTCTCATTTTATCCCGCATTATCCAAGAATGGTCTTCTCAAAAGCAGCATTTCATCCAGCATTGAACATCTACTGTGTGCTTTAACCCTCCTGATGAATGGCAAGGTAGAAAGAGAATAGTAAAGAAATAGTAATTCTTGTGCTCTATGAAGACTGCCCTAAAATAAATCTCTCGAACTTCTAGACTCTACCTGGCATTGCTATTATCGCCATTGATCTATGATTTTCCTTTTAACTGGTTGCTTTTGGCACTCTACCGCTCATCGTCACTTTTCAACATTCTGCTTTTAACAGATCTCATAACAAAATAGCTAATTTAACAATTCATTAGGTTTGTAATTGAGCAACACCAACAAACAGCTAGTTCTATTGACTTCTGATTTGATTTGATTATTCAGTAGATGGACATTTATTGTCAACAAGTACAAAAACTCAAAAGTGTCAAATTTCTCACTGAGATTAATTATTAACCAGTTTGGGTTGTCTTTTTTTTTTTAAGAGTCAACAGTCGGGAGATTTTTTTTTTTCCTACTTAACAAGACAGCAGATATTTTCACATCTAAAAGCGTCAGAAACTCAATATATGGGGCTGGATGAAGTCTGGACTCCTTGCTGTGCTGTTCAGGGGGGCCCAGCCTGGGCTGTTAACACTCCCGTCCACTCTCCATTTTCCCACTCCCCTGCTCTCACCTCCTCCACGGTGGTCTTGGATTCTGTGAATTATTTATTCATTCCAGAGACCCTTTGAGGCACTTCTAAAATATAGGTTTAGCATCTATAGCTGAAGTCAAAGTAAAAGCAACTTAAAAAACTTAGGTTGTTTCTGTTTCAGCTCACAGTGCGGATGGTAGCACTTTGGTCCAAGGGACTGGGGATCTTTCTACCTTGTTCTGTTCTCCTGAACACACAGCTTGCTTCTCATGGTGGGTGACTCTGTTCCAGCGATCAGCAGTAGCACGTGACTAGGGTGTTGGATGTGGCAATCCTGCTTCCGATCTGTGGACCAGAACCCAGTCCTGGGGTCATCCCCATTGCAGGGGAGGCTGGGATGTTTGTCTCAGCCCAGCAGCCGGTGGCCACAAAGCACAGAAAGGATCTAGAGAGGACAAGGATGAATCTTTGCCATCTTAGCTCTGTGTTGGTTACAGGTAAGTCCCAGGGTTACAGACCAGATAGATTCTGGAGGATTATTCTTCAGTTGAGTTTGTACATAAGTTGGAAGAGGTACATCTACCTGTTCCCTCAAAGCAGTCTTGATTTGCATTTCTCTGATGATTAAAGATGATGGTGAGCATTTTTCCATGTGTTGTTAGCCATTGTCTGTCCTCTCCAGATATGTTTCTGTTCAAGTCTCTTGCCCACAAAGTGATGGGGTTGTTTTGTTCTTTTCTTATTGATTAATTTGAGTTCTCTGTAGATTCTAATTATTAGACCTACGTTGGAATCATAACATGCAAAAATCTTCTCCCATTCCGAAGGCTGTCTGTTTGCTTTGGTTGGAGTTGGAACACATTCTTCTTAGTAAAGTATCTCAAGACTGGGGAAAAAAGTATCCAATGTGCTCAATATTATTATGAAACCAATATATAAACACATACTCATACGGGTGATAAAACACAAATATAGGGCGGCGCCTGTGGCTCAGTGGGTAGGGTGCTGGCCCCATATACCTAGGGTGGCAGGTTCAAACCCAGCCCTGGCCAAACTGCAACAAAAAATAGATGGACATTGTAGTGGGCGCCTGTAGTCCCGGCTACTCGGGAGGCTGAGGCAAGAGAATTGCCTAAGCCCAAGAGCTGGAGGTTGCTGTGAGCTGTGATGGCACAGCACTCTACCAAATTTTACAAAGTGTTACTATTTATATAAAAAAAAAACAAATATAGTCTAGCATGGGGAAGGGGGCAGGCCGATTGGTGAGGAGGTGGCATTTGGTGGGGTCTCACCTAATGCGCACAACGCAAGGGGATATTTCAAAATACCTGCGAGTAAATTTTAAATGTCTTACCACAAAAAATAAGTAAGGGAGCTGATGGCTGCGCTAAATGGTTTGATTTAAGCATGTATACATGCTTAAATCAAACCATTATCATCATCACATTGTACCCCATAAGTGTATCCAGTTATGACCTCAATTAAAAATTAGTAAAAATATTTTCAGACATTTGCCTATTCCTTGTAATAGCTTCTGTTTATAAGAGTGAGTGGTATGTCAGTCTGTGTTTGTAACTCAAGGAGTCACTGTGATAGCCTCTGTGTGTAAGTGCGAGGTGTACGTCAGTCTATGTAACTTGGGGAGTCACTGTGATGGCCTCCGTTCGTAAATGTGAGTCCTACATACATTGGATGTTTTTAACTCGGGAACCGCCTGTCCCGTGCTAAGTGCTGGGAGTACAGAGGTGAGTAAGGACTGAGTTTGGAGGAGAACTCCATTTAGCATGAGGACGTTGGCTCTATCCCTGTTGTCTGAACAGGCATGAATATGTAGATGCATGCTTCTTGTCCATTCTGTAGAAACAGGATTTGGTCTGTATATATTGTGTGTGATTTTCTGTCCTTTTACATTCGATGCCCCCTTCCCTGTGATTCTTTTTTCTTCCCATTTTCCCTGGGAAGAAATTCTACCCTTCTGCAAAGGCTGGCCTGAGTGTCCCCATATCTGCAAAGACTCGATTGTTCCTTCCCAGGATAGTTAGGTGATCCTGGTGCGTCCATTGTGCTTAAACACTGTGTTTTCTTTCCTCTCTTGCTGGTAAGGGCCTGGAGGCATAGATAGCCTGCACGTATTTTATTTATTTCACATCCCTGGCACCTTGGAGTAGTGCTGAGTAAATAAAGGTGCTCAATAAGTGTTTGCCGAATTGAATAAGGTAGAGCTTGGCATCATTTTATGGATTCTTGAATGACAAGGTGGGTGGAATCTCTAACGAACGAGGGAATCTCTTTCACATTGTGTATAAAAATATCACAGTTAATTAAGAAGTTAAGTGACTTCCAAATCCAAATTCAGAATCATAGAAGATTTAGATCATTTCCCTAGTCTTTGCATCTCCTTTGAATTTTGAGTTCATTTTTATTCTTTTTTTTCTATTCATTTATTCTAGTAAACACATGGTGCTTGAGGTAATAAAGGGGCCTTCAGAAAAAACTTGAATTTGGATTATGTGTTCTATTATTTGCTGTATGTCTTGTTAAGGTTTCTTTTTTCAAAATCAGGTTTCATTTATCTTGTGTGGTTCAGAAAATTTTGAGGTTGCTTTTTTTCTGGGACTCTTTCCCCCCTTTTGTTTTATATTTATGCATAGATCATGAATACATTTATGCCTTTGTGGGATTCAATGTGTTGATTTTGGGGTACAAATTGGAGTACTTACATCCACCTAATCAAAATAGCTTTCACCTCATTTACTTAATCACTGTGCTAAGACATTTGTGTTTTATACCTGATAGACTTGATCTATACCCTTGCAATATGGTCCATAGGTGTGGTCCCACCATTTACCCTCCCTCTGTCAAACTACCCCCTCCTCTCCCATCCTTCTCTCCTTCCCTCCTTCACCCGGGGCTATAGTTGTGATTCATCTTTTGTCTGCAAGTGTGAGTTTTTCCCAGGACCTTAAGAGTCAATTTGGAATGTAATTCAGAAGTTTTGTTTTGTCCTAGGTTTCTATTTCAATCACTAGAGTATCCTTATTGTGCATTTATAATCTGTTATTTTCCTTTTAGACCTCCAAATACACAGAGGGCTAATTAGTATATGATAAAGCCATAGAATTTTCACAGACTGTGTACATTACATCAATTACAGGGTGTCACTTACACCATTGCTTATGTTACTGAGAAACAAAACACAGAAGTGTTTCGGGCCTCAGTTACTTCATGGGACAAGTAAAAAAAATTAAGGCAGGAGTACCTTTCAGTACTAATAGCCTCTTAGACTGTTGATAATGATACAGAACAGTTACTGCAAATTATAGGTTTTTAGAAAATACTGGTAACGTGTTAACAGCAAATAGGATTTGGCTTGTTCCTGGGCCTAATGGGTTTAAGAGTGATCTTAATCTGTAACTTGAAATCATTAATATAACCTTCCTAAGTGGTAGCAGTATATGGGGTGACCTGGGCATGGGCGCAGATCTGCTCTGATGGACTACGGGTTTTTGAATCAGCGTGAATTAACATGGTCCATATACAAATTAATAGTCGAATCCCCACACACCCATCTTAATGATTCATTGTTTTCGGTGTGACACACACAAAATCTCTTCCAAACACTGCTAAGATCGAATCAGTCCCTAAAAACAACTGGGTCTTTAGGGAAAGGTAGAAATAATAGCTTCCAGGGAGTATTGACTTTTAAACTCTCCAGCCTGGACCATAGCCTTATGTAGTTTATTGTGTCTAAATCATAGGTGATATATTACCTAATTAATTCGGTCTGACTCTGATCAAATTCGCCTACCGGAGTTATGTTAATGCATTGTGCTCTAACGTAGAAAAGGAATATTTGGCAGTGAACCACCAAACAAGTGTGCAGTGAGTCAGGTCCTAAGGCTACCCCGGCAATCCTTCTTAACGATTCCTGTGAAATACCTACTGCAGGACAGAGCATCTGACAACGTGGAGGGTGTGTCTGTGGTCCTAGGAATCCACAGTGAATTTCAGTCTAGGCTCAGTCATTTTTCAGGGTCAGGGGAAGCGGGGGGGAAGGAGCAAATCAGATATTCCCCAAACGTTCCAGGGGTAGCACGGAATCCAGGATGCTGCTGCCAGCCTGTGTATTTGTGATGGAGGCAGAATAGGCGAGCAGCCGCGGGAACAGAAGCAGCAGCCTTGTCAGAAGCAGTCACACAAACAGCAGCAGGAGCAGGCCTCCTCTTTTCAGAAGCAGGATACTGCAGGTTCGTGAAATGCAAGATTCCCTGACGTTTCAGAATCTCTCGAGTTGAGAATGGCTACTGTAAAGACGCTGCCGAGAAACTCTGGGGATCTGGACAGTCACCACTGTGCGTTAGCAATAGTTATTACTTTAGGAAAATTCAGGCTACTTTCTGGAGATTTTTGCAAACAGGCAACCCCCTGAAGACGATCTCAGATTACCGGGCAACAACAAGAACACAACAACAACAGAACAAAGTTTTGGCATGCTCGAAGGAGGAAGGGGTTTGTTCCAGAAACTACCTAGGAGGCAGAAGCTAACTGGTGATGTGCCCGTGACTCTTACCTGGGAGCAGAAGGTGGGACGACATGGACAGTGGCTGTGACACGGCGGCAAGGCACAGTGCAGCTCGGTGAAGCCACAGGCTGACTGCATCCTGCCACCTCTTCATGCAGTGCTGTGGGTTGGTACATCGCCGGCGAGTACGGGTGTCCTATGTAAGTTTCTATGGCTGTGGACTTGCAGCTGGGACCTGAAACATACTAGGGGTGTCTGTCTGACGCATGTCGTTTCTCTCAGATGTTTTTGTGCTGAACCAGCCAGACGATCACTCGTTGGTATGAGTTTTCAAGGCACCTGAGCTCTAGGAGAGTCTGAGATTTGTTTTGGTTTTTCCCCCTCTCTCCTGGAGATGTTTTCCTCTCTATCTTTTGTGCCGTGTTACTTGGCTAAGGTTGGAAATAACCTTCTCAGGGATGGGTCTGGGAAGTCCATTGTCTCCGAGATCTGTCTCAGGTTCAAACCAGTTGGTATTCTCTTTTACCTAGAGTAGTTCCTGTTTTTGGATTTGGATTATGGCACGGGGAGGGGGTGGGTGGTGGGGAAAAAAGGAATACTACAGAGTTTGTCAAATTAAAGCTAGCCACAGAGGCTGATGTGAAATCCAGTTTTGAACAGCTTCAGAGAAAGAGTAGATGATAATCGTCTGATGTTGCAGCAACGCTCGCCTTTACAGCAGCTTTATCATCCTGTGACTTTCACTGAAATAGTCCTTATTTCACGGACCTGCTGTGTTTTGCAAAATGGCTGTCTGAGTATTCAATTCTACAAGGCAGCCTCACACACATACTGAAGTATCACTACTTAACATGATTGGATGCTAATTGAAATATGCTATGCGGTATGTTAGCCGACAGGCTCTGAGGAAGCACTGGCTTTATTTTCATACTTTTTTTTTTTTTTCACACAGCCACACTTCATTTTCAGAGAATGATATGAGAGAGAGAGAGAGAGGAGGTTTTTGCAGGCTGGCCAAACTGCAGTGCTGAATTGCTTAACCCTGGTTTGAAATTCCTGGCTGCAAAACAAATAGGAAATTAACAAGGACAGCTAATCAATACTTAAGGATATTAGGTAAAGAAATCTGTGTGACCTTGGAACATTGGCCACCAGAAGGGATATAAATGAGACTTTCAGGACAAACAAGGTCAAAATCTGATAGGATCTATAGAAAGTTGAAAATTAGAGGTGGGGGGAGTGGTTAGGGAAGGGGCAACTCTATTCCTAGCAAATCTTAAACATAGTATTCAATTGTCTTAAAGAGCCCCTATCATATAAAGGTTTTAGTAAGTGGTACATATTTGTCTTTCAAATGCAACAGTTGACGTATCAGGAGTCACTGGAGCAGTCAGGTAGCCAGCCAAGATTTTTAAGTATGATATCTGTGGGGATAAATGTTTTTTATGCCATCAGAAAATTAATCGCTTTTCAATAAGATGTGGGAATAAGTGTTACAAACTTGATAGAGCACAGAATTGTCCACATAAAGAAAATCTGAAGTTGAAATAAGTCATTTGAAATTAGAGATCCACATTTTTATAGGATAATGAACACTGAGAATTTGATAGCTTTTATGTTATTTCTGTTTATGCTTATATAGTCAATGAGGAGAAATCTGCGGTCAGGTATGCCTGCTGAATGCAGGAATACTGAGATAAGACCTCAAACAAAACAACAATTTTCACCCAATTTATTATTGTTCTTTTCCTTACATTGAATAGACAAATAAATAGAAAGAAGGAGGTAGCTTAGCCTGTATTTTATAAAACCTTCAAAAAGATACAGAGACTTGGTCCATCTGCTGTTTCTTAAACTTTTTTACCCTGTACTTGGGTTAAGGGACCGCAGAATAGATAGCATAAATCTATTTTCAAGGTAAAAGGCATTTGTACCCTCGGTCACTAGAAATCAATTTTCCTTTGCTTTAGAACGCTTCTGTCCTGTAACCTCCCCGCTGCTGTTTGAACTGTTCTTTGCCAATCTAATATGTGGGTTGTAGTTTTCTTTATAGATGGCCAACTCAGAGAAGGAGGTAAGGTAAATCTGAAGCCTAGTTTATTTCCTTGGAGGAAAAGAACCCACCATGAGCTCTCTGTGAGTGAGACCTCTAATTCTCTGCAGGGCACGCAATACTTTGGCTGCTCATTGAATAACCATGTCGTCGGGGAGCACAAGGCAGCCACACACCCTTTTGTGGGCTAGTGGCTGGGGTCTGCCTAGGGTCCTTTCTCAAATCTATTGTTAGAGTGGAGAATGACAACTTAGATCACGTGAAGACTAAATTCCAACATTTATATCCATGTATATGCATATGTAGGATATCTATTAGATATCATTATGCATGAATATAGGATATACATCTATAAGATAAATCAATCCGTGTATGTGTATAGCTCAATCTTCGACTAGTTCTTTTGCCTTTATTTTTTTTTAGTATGACAGCTTTATAAAGGATTCCTCCTACTCTTAACACCCTCTCTCCAAAGAAACTGAAAGTTATGTGGGTTTCAAAGAAAGTTTTATGCAGATGCTACAGTTCCCTTTTCTAGGGCTTTCCCTTTCAAAGCTGTTTCTTTACGTTCTTTCCGGCTCCCTCATCTCACCTGTTTAAGGTGCCCTTTCAGATTCCAGGCTCCTGCCGAGAGCAGCAAGCCCTGTTCCTAGGCTGTCGCCCTTAAGACTCCAGGCATTTGACTCAGTTTAACACTGTTATTGACATTCAAGGTCTAGTCTGCCTAACCATCATTCTTTCAAAACTCAGCTTTGCCTCTCCCAAGTAATTCCTGTGTTTCACTCAGCCGGCTTGCTTTTTCACATGAAAGGACATGAAAATCTGTCAGCTGGATAAATACTCCGAAATTTAGAAGGATAGGTAAACATGGTAAGCCCTGTGTGTGTTTCTGTCAAACACTTCTACTAAAGGATCGCCCTGTGCGCTTTGGGGAGCAGAGCTTGACACGATCTCTTGCTGGTAAACTTTTTAGTGAAGTGTGACACACATGCAGAAAAGTGAGCACAGAAGGGTAAGTCTGAGTGTTCACAAAGTCAACCTGTCTGTGTCACTAACACCCAAATGAAGATGCCGGGCACAGGGGACACCCTTCTCCCTGCCAATCACCATGGCCTCTCTCCTTCCTTGGGGTACCCACTAATCCGACCTCTATTATTATACACTGTTTTTTTTCCTCCCCATTTCTAAATTTTATTTTCATAGACTCAGACAGCCTGTACTCTTTTTTTTGTCCCGATGGGCAGCTGGGTAGTTTCCAGTTTGGGCCTGTCGTAAATAGTGCTGTTGTAAACAGTTGTGGCATGCCATATTGTCAATGTTTGTGTACATATTTCTGTTGGATACAAATCTAGGAATGGAATTGCCAACTCATAGAGGCCAGCACACATATACTCAGCCTATGTAGTTGCTGGTCAACAGCTTTTCTAGAACATTCCATCATTGTGCTGTCCCACCAGGAGCATTTCCCCCTGGATTTAGCGTGCTCTTTTGAATTTTAGCTCTGGCAGGTATGTAGACTTATCCTGTTATGATTTTACTTCACATTTCCCTGGTGACCAGTGAAATCAAGAACATTTGCCTATATTTGTGGACCATTCACATGTCTTCTTTCATGAAGTACCTGTTGCTTCTTCTTTTTCTATTAAGTTGTCTTTTAAAGTTTTTTTTTTTTTCCAAAAAAGAACTGACAAGGAGAAAAACAACTGATGATTAGCATAATAAAATTATTAAAGACAAAATGACATGTGGTGAGACATAATTAGAATGTGGAAGGAGGCTTAACCTGGGCCTGAATCTTTATGTTCCTGTTTATTTACTGTGGGATAGTGGAGAATTCTTTTCTCTTTTGGAGCCTCAGTTTCCTCATCTGTATAATGGGATAACAGTAAAACGTGGAAGGTTTATTCTGAGAGTTAAAGTGAAATAATGTTTGTCTGCCCCTACCTAAGGCCTGACGCATGGTTGTTTATCAAAACTAGTGCCCCCTAGGAGATCAGGTTAGGAGGGAGAGGACCTGGCTCTTGACTTGGCTGCTGCCTGTGTTCGTAAAACTAAGAGTTTTACTAAGTACTTGATAAACGCATTGAATGGTGGAGAGCGACTTACTCTGCACAGTACTAGTCTCTTAGGAGATTGTATGTTCCTTAGTGCATGATGACTTTTGAACTTTCAGAGGATTTAAATACAGTGAGGTCACCAAACAATACTACTTTTGTATACGGAGGGTGCCAAAAATTGTACACATATTTTAAGAAAGGAAAAAACTGCATTAAATTTGTAAATACTAAAGTCACCTTTGATTTGTACAATTACAAGAGGTGCTCAAACATGACTTATATTCATCTTTTGTTATTGGTACTATATGATGAGTGTTAGAATTTTAATACAGATTTTTCCCTTAAAATGTATACACATTTTTTGGTACCCTCTGGATATAGTGTAACTTAAGCGACTTATCCCTCTAAATTCTGGTTGTTATGGTTACCTGACATGCACTCACGTAGTCTTGCAAAGTCTACGGAATCCTTTTGTGCCCACTATTTCATTTGACATTAAAGCAGTCTTTCAGGGTAGGCTAAGCAAGTGATGGTATCACCATTTGATAAATCAGAAAACTTCACCCTCAAGGAAATTAACTTTATTGCCAAAGCCACAGAGTCTGATTGTGGTGGAGCTGAGATTCAAACTGAAACCTATTCTTATTCCATGTGGGGTGTTCATCTTCTTTGGAATGTACTTCTGAGTTTAAATAATTGAATTATAATTAAACTTAATTAACATGAAAATTGTGGAGTGCTTCTGAGTATAAAAATCAATTATCATTGAACTTGAGAAGTGCTGAAGTGTCAGTTCATAGAGATTTCTGGTTAGTAGAATGTAAGTAATATACTTTCCAAATTATAGTTTTTCACTCACTATTTTTATACATTTTGCAGATGATCAGAATTGCTCTCCTAATTAAAATACTTGTATAAGCTATACACTTTTTATATGTACCTTGGGAAATATCTTTTCGTGGTAAATGATTTTTAAAGAGTTTTTGGTGGCACCAAATTCTTCACAAATAAAGGAATAAGATTCGCATTCATAATGGTGCGTGCGTGCATGTGTGTGTGTGTGTGTGAGTATGGTATAGCTTAAATCACTCAGCTTTTCCAGATACATCTTAAAATCTCCTTTAAGAATGATACTTGGCTTTTGGCTCCGTGCCTGTGGCTAAATCTGCTAAGGCGCCAGCCACGTACACCTAAGGTGGTGGGTTCGAATCCCCAGCCCGGGCCCGCCAAGCAACGATGATGGCTGCAACCAAAAAAATGGCCAGGCGTTGTGGTGGGTGTCTGTGGTCCCAGCTTCTTGGGAGGCGGAGGCAGGAGACTCGCTTGAGCCCAGGAGTTGGAGGTTGCTATGAGCTGTGATGCCATAGCACTCTACCCAGGGGAATAGCTTGAGGCTCCATCTCACACACACAAAAAAGAATGATACTTGGCTTTTAATAACTGGGTCTTTTAAAATCAAATCCCTTTATATATTTTGGCAAGAGATTGCTGACTTTTCAGATTTGAGATGCACGTGTTTTTAATAGCTTTCAAGATTGGCCACATTGAAATCCTTAATTTGACCCTTCAAATTTTTAAGGTACTATTGAAGTCCTAAAAAAAAACCACACACACAATTTTTTTTAACTCATGCTCATCTCTCTAGGATATGTAAAAGTAATTTCTTTAAAGGCCTTTCTGATGTATGCCTATATCAGAGTGGTATACATCAAGTTCAAAAATGATCATACCTGAGTATTTGTAAAATTCTACAATAAATAGTAATGATTTAACTTCTTCAGAGCTTTGAATTTTGCTTTAATTAGAAGCTTTACTATATAACAACATTTTATTAATAGAAAATGAGATAAACTATTTTGTAAACAGTTAAGGAGAATAGAGGGGGGACTGAAATTCAGTTCGGAGTTGGCAACCTCTGGGCACATGCAGGGAATGAGGTCTTGATGATCGGTCAGGGAGGCAGGACTCTTAACACCTCTGGAGCAGGTCCCCAGGTACAGGCATGGCTTTCCTGGCCCATTGGAGGGACAGTCCAATGTGTGAATGACAGTAGACTCTGGGCACATGTCTGGACTTTATGTATTGGAGAACCTTGGGCAAGTCACTCTATCACTCCGTGTCTTGAATTCTCGTTCTGTGAAATATGAGAAATAATAATAGAACCTTCCTTACAGGTTTTCAGTGACTATTAAATTGTATGTGTTAAACTATGAAAATAGTTGGCATGTAGTAAGTACTCGATGAAGTGTGAACTCTTTGAATTATGATTATTCCTGCTTCCTTCTACATCTGAGCACCACTTACCCTGTACTGAAAAAGAGCAATCACCTTTAGGATGATGCACCCATTGTTTTAAAGGGCACTTTTATAAAGTTTACAGAATTACATATGTTGTGCCTGAAATTCCCCCAAATGGCCCAAGAAGACAAATCTGAGACATACTCCAATGTAAGAGGCAAGAGGTGAGATTTATTCAAACCCGGGTCTGGACTCTCCTGGTGTACACACCAAGGAAGAGCCTCGAACCCAGGGTGAAGGAAGTTTTTATGGGGTACAGAAAGCAAGAAGGGAAGAAGGGTACGAGTACACTTTTGATTGGTGGTTGGTGATTTCATTAGTAAAGGAGGATTTGCATTGGTGGTTGAT
>CAUYQV010181293.1:0-34449 GCA_963574575.1 Galagoides demidoff
TATTTTTTTTGCCTTTAAAAATCTCTGCCAAAAAATTGTGGGTTCTTTAAAACTAAACATTTTTGCGTTTTTTTTTTTTGGTTTTTTTTTTTTTTTTTTTTTTTTTTTTTTTAGTGAGAGCTCACATGTGAAAGATTTGAACTGGGCATTGAAGGATGGTTATAATTTCAATACATGAATATTTGTGGGCAAGGAATACAGGGCAAATGAAAAACATGAACAATGGCATAAGACTAAGAATGGGCAGAGTCTGCCCACTAAGAAAGAGAAAAGAATATATTAGCAGCTCTGTAAGTTGACCACCCGAGGGACTATGACAAACTGGTCAACATGAAGGTAGTCAACATAAGGGACTAGACCTACAAAACTGATACGTACATGTGGTGGATGTCTAGTCTATGAAAAATTAGGTCAACTTGAGGTGGTCAGTGTAGGGACATGGTCAACCATGAAGGTTCTACTTATTTTCTGTGATTGGAAGATAGGATAAGTGAAAAGGATTGAGAAGAGTACTGTGGATTGCGATTTGCTACCTGGGGCAATTCTTTTAATGAGGTATGTCAGTATTCTCCAGACGACTTCTTCTTAGAATAATTTATCATGACTATTCTTTTAATAAACAAGTATTGAACAGCTGTACAACCTAGTGTTAGGAGTCTTAAAACAGCCATACTTATAAGCTGGACCAAAGCAAGAGAGGAAATTGATTAATCTCAGATCATAGTAGCTTTATCTCATTTAGTATAGGAGCAAAATCTTTTTCCTCAAAAACACCTACATTATTGTTTTATCTGGTAGTAGAGAAACACTAGAAGAACAAGAGTTTCTTCTCAGTCCTTGCATAATATGCCTTGTATCTTTTAGATACACTTACCTATTTAAATATGAGTGAAACATTTCAGTTGGCCCCAACACTTCTGATTCAACTTACCTCCTTGGTATTTTTATATACTTCATGATTTTAGAACTTCTGTTTGATGTGCAAGGGAGGCAACTGTAATGTGCATGGCGTATGGAAAAGTTGTGTTCCTGGCTTAACAAAACCTGTTGATGAAATGCCTCATGGAGAAGAAGCTCTATAATTTAGAGCATCCATTCATTTATTTATTCTACCAACATTAACTCCTACCAGGTGTGATATAATGCTTTTTCCCTTTAGAGGTGACAGAATTCCAGATGAATGACAAAAGATTCCTGCTCTCAAAATTCTTTTAATATGGTAAAGGAGACAGAATTATATACATATACACACACACATATACATACATATATAATTATGTATATATAATTATATATATACATACATATAATTATATATATGTTATATTATATTTGTAATTATATATGTATGTATATGTGTGTGTATATATGTATATATACATTATATACCTATGTATATGTATATATGTAGGTTTTTTTATAATAATCATGACTAAAGTGATACAAAATTTCAGGCAACATTCCATGAAACCATAGATTTAGCTATAGGTAGTCCTCTCCCAGGGAAACTGTTGGAAACAATGGTGAGTCTATGTATCTTTCCATTTGTTCAAATATTACTGACATCTTCTATGTTTAAGTTACTATGCCAGATGTCTTGAAAGATACAAAAATGAATCAGACTGAAGCCCTATCCTTCAGAGTCTAGAAACAAATAGAAAGTATGTCCACAAATTGAACAATTATAGTGAAGAAATGGACATTGTAGTTGCAAAATGGCCTGGGTTATAACAGAGGCATGGGTTAGTTTTATGGTAACTCAGAGATGGGAGTGATTGCTTTCATCTGGAAAAGTTTTTAATTATATTCCTGGAAACAATGACATTTTAGAATGAATAGGATTTTGATGCAGAGATAGGAGAAAAAAGCTTTATGTAGAAATAAGTATTAGTAAACAGGGAAAATTATGTCCTTAATTTATTTGTTTATTTTATAGATATGTACCAATCTCTCACCTTCCCCTCATTGCACTGTGTTCTAGTACTAAATGATCTTGAAAACATTTTAGTGGAGCTTCTCTGAGGTCTGGAGTGAATATGACCCAGTCTAGACTACTTTATCTATCTTTTGCTAGATGTTTGGGAGCAGAATAAGTGAGAGATAGCTTCAAAACAAGTTGAGGGACAGCACTGTAGAACAGGAAGCAGTCTAATTTGGTAGGAAAGTCAGTGTGGAACTGGCTTATGAAGAACGTTGATTGAGAGAAGAGATGATTGAATTCTCTAAGAAATATGGAGCTTTTGGTAGCTAATATAAAATCTCCTTGTGTTAGCAGTGACCCAGTTTTCAGATACAAGTTTGGGAAATTAAGATGTATTTTTTTTTCTATTTTTAATAAGGAACACATATAGAACTTATTAAAATATCTGAGAGGCACCTTCTAAAAATTTATTCAAATTGACAAGAGCAATAAGGCCTGAGCTCTTATTGATAAAGAAAGGGCAAAATGGCTAAGTTTATCATCATTTTGGTTTAATGCATTTAGTAAATCACAAAATATATTTTCAGTGACAACATATTTTCATTGTCTCATATGTCTTTGACCTTCATGTTCTTTTCTAAAGAAGTTCTAGGGCATAGAGAACAAGCAGGGCAATACATGCAAGGAGAATTGAAAATATCCTGTCCCAAGACACAGGTATGTCACCTGTAAAGCCTGAAACCTGGAAGTAGTTTTCTGTGACTCCAGAATATTTTTTCAGGGTTACATCCCACTATTACAGAATAAATCCATCTTGTAAAGTCTTTCCAATTTGAGGATTTTTTCTTGTATCACTTGCACCAACCATCAGATGAACTCACTCTCATTGTTAGTGGATGAGATCCACTGTTTCCACTGTGTTCAACATATATTGCTCAGATAACTTAGTATCACATTTGACATACATTCAAAAGCATTAAAAATGTTTAAGGGAATATTTTTTCTCTAAAATTATGTGGTTCTAAAGTCATTATGTTAAATAATTGTTTTTCATTTTACATTGCATTAATATGTACTTTTTACCAAAGGAAACAACTGGCAAAATTTCTTCTTTTTAAACTGCATATGTATGGAGTATAACATGATGCTTTGATACATGTATATATTGAGGAATAGTTAAATCAAGGTAATTAACATATTCATCATTAACTTACCATTTTTTTGTGATGAGAATATTTAAAATCTATTATTTTTATTATCTTAGCAAGTTTCAAGTATATGATATACTATTTTTAACTATAGTTAGCACACTGTGTAATAGATCTCCAGAACTTAATTCCTCTTATTTAACTGAAATTTTGTGCACTTTGACCAACATTTTCTCACACCCTTCCTTCCCTTCAATCCCCAGATGCTAGAAATTACAATGTCACTCTCTACTCCTTCTATGAATTTGACTTTTTATGCTTCAGACTATACTATAAATCTATAGTGATCAAAACAGCATGGTACTGACACAAAAATAGAGAGGTAGATATATGGAACAGAATTGAGAACCAAGAGATGAACCCAGATGCTTATTATCATTTGATCTTTGATAAGCCTATCAAAAATATACATTGGAGGAAAGATTTCCTATTTAAGAAATGGTGCTGGGTAAATTGGCTGGTGACTTGTAGAAGACTGAAACTGGACCCACACCTTTCACCTCTAACAAAAATTGACTCTCATTGGATAAAAGACTTAAACTTAAGACAAACTATAAAGATTCTTGGAGTTGAATGCAGGGGAAACACTTGAAGAAATTGGCCTGGGAGAATGCTTTATGAAGAGAACCCCCAAGGCAATTGAAGCAACACCAAAAATACACTTTTGGGATCTGATCAAACTGAAAAGCTTCTGCACTGCCAAGAACACAGTAAGTAAAGCAAGCAGACAACCCTCAGAATGGGAGAGGATATTTGCAGGTTATGTTTCTGACAAAGGTTTGATAACCAAACTCCACAGAGAACTCAAAGCCCTTCCCCTTTAAAAAAAGAAAGAAAGAAAGAAAACAACGAGCGATCCCATTTCATTATGGGCAAGGGACTTGAACAGAAGCTTCTCTGAAAACAGGTACATGGTCTACAGACACATGAAAAAGTGCTCATCATCTTTAATCATGAGAAAAGCAAATCAAAACCACTTTGAGATATCATCTAACTCCAGTAAGAGTAGCCTACATAACAAAATCCCATAACTACAGATGTTGGTGTGGATGTGGAGAAAAGGGAACACTTCTGCACAGCTATTGAGAATGCAAGTGAATATGTCCCCTTTGGAAGAAGTTTGGAGAACACTCAAGGATCTAAAAGTAAACCTGCCATTTGATCTTATAATTCCTCTATTAGGTGTATGTCCAAAGATAAAAAATCTGTACTTTTATGAAACCAATTTTTAATTACTCACACTTCCTTATGAAAGATAAATCACAACTGTAGCCCTGGATGAAGGAGGGAAGAGGAAGGAGATGGGAGGGGATGGGGGAGGTTTGATCGAGGGAGGGTAAATGGGGGAACACACCTATAAAGCATATGGCAAAGGTACAAGTCAAATCTATCAAGTATAGAACATAAATGCCTTAACACAATAATTAAGTAAATGAGGTTGAAAGCTATATTAATTAGTTTGATGTAAGCATTCCAAATTGTATAAAAAATGAACACATTGTACCCCACAAATGCATAAACATATTCATGATCTATGTGTATGTCTTAATAAAAAGAAAAAATAAAGAAAGAAAATAATTTGACTTTTTAAAAATTTTATTTCTAATGACAGAAAACTTTTCGAAGGCTTTGAATGAACTGTTAACTTGTTCAAACTACTCATTCAGCCATAACCTCAAAAGCAAAAAAGGAGTAGTATAAAAAGCCCCATTAAAATAATTTGTTTACTTTTTTAATATTGTTTACATCCGATGTGAATAATGAACATAAGCATTAATTAAATAATACAATACATCCAATACTCATCCACTGTAGTGTAGCTTCAACAACAAAAGTAACTTATATATGGAAGGAAAATGATGTGATTTAGCAAAAAGATGAAAATAGTTTCAATCAGAAAGCTATTCATGAATTATTGAGTATTCTGTGCAAAATGAATATCGAATGATTTTGTCTTTGTAGAGTGAGTATTGAGCCTTATTCAGATCCCCGCTCAAGAAGCTCATGAAAAATGGAGAGGCAAACAAGAGAGCTACCAACTTTAGCCTAATGAAGACATTTAAAATCTCTGTTTATATTTTAATTCTTATAATGGTAGTCCTCTTGCAAAGTGAGCATGGTTGTCATTGGTGCAGTTTATTAGTGTAGCCATATGTATTGCACCATCACACGGCCTCATCAAACATTTAATAATTAGGAAAACAAGTTACAGTCCCAAATCTAGAAGATAGTGGATAGAGATGGAAATAAAGAAAGAAACAAAAGAAATTAAATTCGAGTGTTTTATTAATGTAAGCTTTGGAAAGAAAAAAAGGAGATCCAGTGATCAATATTGCTATAAATGAAGCCAGGGTCTCTGGTTATAATTTTCTCAAGATTTGGCCATTAACCATAATAAATTCTATGTCTTACATAATTTTTAATAACCACAAAAATCTATGAAATTGATAGGATGCTTTATAAATGGATAATAGTTTACTGTCCCTCAATAAACCTTACCTTAGGCTCTCTCAGAAAACTATTTTAATTATAAAGCTTGTCTCTCTGTGGTTTATCATTTTGGTCAGTGTAATGCGTCTGTTTTGCAGCTTACATTTTTCTAAGATAAAATAAACTTTTACCCCAGAGTGTATTTCTTAATTTATGGACTATATATATTTAGTCTTCCTTAAAAATTCACTAATAAATTGAAATGCTCTGGGAAGCAGCATATCACATTAGGTAGAAACAGAGGTTTTCAAGCCAGACCACCTAGGCTAGGAATCCTAGGTTCACATATATTTGCTGCTGTAACCTCGGCTGTCTCATGTGCAACATGAGGGTTAAAAGAGTACCTACCTCCTTGAGCTATATGTGAGAAAATTGAAGTAATGTGCCTAACACCTAGAAAACACAAGGAATCTTAAATACATTTATGATTGCAAGTATAACTACGTGAAGCAATGGACTACAGTGTGTAAGAGCAGAGGCAGCTGAGAGAGGGGAAAGAGAAAGAGCTCTTTTAGCTTTAAAAGGCTAAAGCTCAGAGGTGTCTTGCACTGTTTTTGCTCAGAAGCCAGTGGTGGGACTAAGTAATTGGTCACATTTTGATGCAAAGGGAGACAGTGAAGAAAGGGAGTCTCCGGCTGGTTTGCTGCTTGCAGTGACCGCTCTAGTCCCCTGAAGAGACGGCACACCACACATTTGGGTGGAGAACCGCCCATCTCTGCGACAAGAGCAAAATTAGTTGTCTCAACTCTGGTTTTCTGGAAAACAAACCATCATATAAACAATCTTTATTTGGGAGGTACTTGTACAAATCAAGGACATGGAGAATGAACTAAAAAAGAAAAGAGGCTGGAAACGACAGGAAATAGTTCCTGGGTGTGATTCCAGGACGGTGTCCACTCTGGCTGCTACTGTGCAGTGAGCCTCAGCAGACAGCGGGGCTGCTCAGCTGGAAGGGAGCGCAGAGAGACTGTGGGAAAAGCTGAAAGAAATTTGTAGAAGGGCGGGAGCAGGAGTGACAGAATTTATCTGCTATATGTCTTCCCATGTCTTCACCAACCAGTCTTCACTTGCCTGCATCTTAAGGGCTCTCAGGCAATGAGGGGCAGCTGAGGTGGGCTCAGTGAACAACAGCAGAGACTCTGAGGAGGCACCTGAGACATCAGAAATGTGCCCAAGAGGGGAGGTGCCTGTGGCTCAAAAGGGTGGGGTGCCAGCCCCATATGCTGGGGTGGTGGGTTCAAACCCATCCCCGGCCAGAAAGTGCAAAAATAAAAAAATAAAAATAAATAAAAATGTGCCCAAGGAAATCAATTAGCCTTTTTGTGTAATGTAAATGTTAAACAGTATCAGCTTATAACAAAAATAGACTGAGGAGAAGCTATTATATTTATTGTAGCAAGATTTTAATTCAGAAATAAATGTTCATTTCTAGAAAAAGAGAGAATACTCCTCAAAAGTAAACGAACAAAAATGCCCAACATTCTAGTGCCCAAAATCACTAGCAAAGTTTTATTTTTCTGAAAATCTGGTTTGATTTGGGCATGTAATATACTGAGAAATTTCATCGAAGAAGCAGTTCCAGTTATTATTGACATCATTTATATTCATATACATAAAACTCACATCTTATAATCAAAGCATCGCATCGTCTTCTATGGTGACAGAGGCCATACTTTAGACATTAATAAGATCAGGTATCCACTCAGCACTCTTTACTAAATCATTTGGCCCAAATGAGAATTTATAAGTGAGTTTTATCCTCCTCCATGAACAATTTTCCAGATCAAAACCAGTTATGTGATAAAACTTAATCCCTCTAATCAGATTTCATATTTCACATTTAAGAATCATAAGGAAAATTTGAGTCTATATTCTGGAATAGCAATTAATCCAAAATAAAAAGATGGCAGCGAATAACCTATTGCATAAACTCCGAGCTTTGTCCATTATTTTAAGCCACATCTAGTAATAAGGGTAGAGGATGAATAACCAGAGGATTGTTGCCTACACACATGCCCAGTCCTCATCGTGGAAACTACCATCAAGAAAAAGAGCATCTGACCTTTGATATTTTATTAATATACATTAAAAGACAATGGATGCCAAATATCCCATAAAAAACGGGAAACAATCTAAACCAGAGACAAAAAATATTAGAAAATACTCCAACAGTTATTTTTGGCAAATGATGAAGATGGATTAAGACAATAATAAATATCAGAAGTGGATAAGACCTAGGATCAATTTTTAATAACTTCACATCACTCCAACAAAGAGGCTTTTATGGTTTATTGTCCAAAAAGCAGTCACTCTTAAATAATTCTATTTCAATATTTTAAAAATCAGTCATTCCTATTTTAAGTTTACCCCCAGAAGAAATATATGTACATTCTTCGATTTTTAAATTCATATTTAGTCAGTTTTTTAAAAGTTTATTTTTATAATGATGTACAGTATGATCCATTGGCATCACACAGTTCATTAGCAGACTTTTTTCTTGTGTTTTATAGCTGTGGAAACAGAAATATGTTTTCTATTAAAGGATTCTTTAATTTCAGGCTTCTTGAATAAAATCTTGATCGTCTTCCAAATAAATTCTACAACTTTTCTGAACTACTTATTTCAATGCTTAACACTTAAATGCTGAAAATTTTCCCTTCTAATAATTCCTAGGTCTTTCTGCTTTAGCTTTGTGAATATGAACTACTGATCAGTATAATTTTTACACAGTCCTCTCTCTACATGTCTCAATTTTCTCTTCTTCAGGCTAATATATTTCAGTCCTCTCTCTACATGTCTCAAATTTCTCTTCTTCAGGCTAATAAAATTTACTTTTATCTTTGATACTTATGAATCCACACCAAATCTATTATTTGCTTTGATTGTGCCATAAATTCAGTTCTTGCCTAAAATCAGTGTAAATGGAAACATGTGCTTTAACTTCCTATGTATTTCCCATTTGTAAATCTCATTCTGAGATATGTTATTTGTTTTTGCTTATTAATATATGGTACTAAATCCAGACATTTTTCATTGTAATTCTCCATGCAGCTCATCAATTATTTCAGTAGTGTCTGTTGAACACTTATGGGGGCCACTTGGCTAGTTTTTGGAAAAATAAATGTAAGACAAACCCAGTTATCTGACTGCATAGCTGGAAGAAAGAGACACCCCAAAAGTGGTCACAATGTGAGAATAATACAGGGTGCTGCAACCAAGTATACCTTGAAGTAAGAGAAATGGTGGAAAGGAGTGACTTGCCCAAACATAAAGAGAACCTTCGGAAACCTTCTGGAGTCGCATCGTGAAAATGAGCAGGGTTAAGGCAGATGGCAGGCAAGCGGGGTGGGTTGAAGACGGAGATAAATGTATTCTGGGTGAAAAGAATGAATGCATATTCACATCCCAAATGTATATAATTGTGAAAACGTGCTGTATTTGTTTGCTTCCATGGATATAGTAGAATAGCTAATGTGGACTAATGCGGAGAATAATTGGAAAAGGAATGAAACCAAGAAGGATGGCCAGCAGAGGATACGAAGGAGCCTGCATGTGTACCTCACTGATCGTTTGAACATTATCCTGTAAATAATACATTTTCCAGAAAAAAATAATGTGAGGTTTGTAATTTAGGGGAAGAAGTCAAAAAAGTGAAGAATGAACTGAAAAGTTTTTTTGGTCACAAAGGCAAGAGCTAGAATAATTTAGGTGGGAGAAAATAAATACTCAAATGAAGTTATGGTTGTGAGATGGAGAAGATGAAGCTAATTCTGAAATTAGCTGTGCCTTTCGATTTTGGATGGCAAGAGAAAGGGGGAGGGGTTAAGAAATTTTCAGGTGAAATTATTGAAGTGATTGTTGACGGAGACAAGCCATGGAGAAAAGGGGCCAAGTCTGTGAACATAATGAAGAGTCTATGCTGTCCTCTAGTGACGGTGTGGAAAATACAGTTCTGGCATGTGGAATAAGCTGTGGGCCAGAGCAACCACCTGAGGAGTCAGCACAGGACAGGTGCAAGACTGGGAACGTGACTGACACGCCCTGGAAGCAGTGTGCTGTCAGAGATAACAAGGGCCTAGAAGAATAAGCCAAGAATTAGGAAGCAGGAAGAGCAAGAGAAGTCAGTGAAGGAAAAGCATAAAAAGAGGAAGAATTTGGTCTTGAACTCAGATGATCCACCCTCCTCGGCCTCCCAGAGTGCTAGGATTACAGGCGTGAGCCACCATGCCTGGCCCAAAGAGACATTGGAAAGGAAATATGGTATTTCTATGGCTGAGGAACAAGAGGGCTTTGAGGGAAAAGGTCAACAGAAGCCAACAATACAGAGTTCGGGTAAGATGCTGATGGGAAAGAAAGGCACCAGATTGTGATGACCTGAATGGTCAGGCCTTTTAGAAAAGTCAGGTGTCAGTGGTTAGCAGAAAATGGAACATGATCAGACAGAATGTGAATGTGAAACAAGGAAGAATCCGGCAATAATGAAAGGGGAACAGGTAAAACCAAGGAAAAGTGGGGTTGTGGAGCTGATGCTTGCTTTTCCTCATTATTTTTAATTTTTTTTTTTTTTTGGACAGAGAAGTGACTTGAGCATAGTCGCAAACTGAATGATATAATCTATTTGAGAGTAGGAGAAAGGAACAACTCAGAAAATAAGGGACAAGATTGGATAAAATTAGGAACTAGAGAGGTATAAGCTTTGAGCTCCCTTTGGGGCAAAGCAGGACATGCCTTGTGAGTCATTTATGGACCATATGGCACTGATGGGCCAGGTAATGTTGATACTGGTAGTGGCAGCTTGTCACATCCAGGCATGGGAGTTCTCTAGGTAAGAGTCACATATTTAGGCCTGGAATTTGGAAGCCAGAAGGGCAAGTGAGAAATGGTGACACTTATAGGGAAAAAGTCAAAAATGTGAATGCTTGTTCTTGGGCCTAAAAAAGACCATGATTTTTAGGTAAATGAACTAGTAGGAGGAAGATATAGGTATGGAGGGGAGGCCACGCACTCTGTTGTGATCAGGGACTTGGAACTTGGAGTCGGATAAAAGTGAGTTCATATTTCAGGTGGGACACATCCTGTGTGTGTGACCTTATGTAAGACACCTGGCCACACCCTGTTTGAGATTGTTCTTGTGTAAGTTGAAGGCAATGGTAATATTTTTATCAGATTTTTTTAAGGATTAAATGAGATATCAATATAAAGTGTTCATAGAGCAAGATAAGAAGCTGTCATTAAAGCTTATAATTTGTTTTTTATTTTAATTATACAAACTAAGTATGAAACTGTGACGATTGTGAATTTTCCAGCACAAATACTCCATGATGTCTGTGAAGTAGGAGGAAATGACCACATGGGGCAGACTAATGAGGCCCAAAGCTTTGGGAAAGAGGCATCATGAGGAAGAAGAGAAAGTGACCAGAAACATAACAAGAGTTTGCCCAGCCGAGTCTAAGACCCAGCCGAAGGAGGGCTGTGTTTTTGATGTTGCTACCCTGGTTAGTCAAAGGTATTCTCCAGGATTAGGTAACATGAGGAAGAACACAGAGGCACAAGCAGATGAGAAGAGTTTCAGTGGAGGAAAGAGTATGTGAGGGAGCTGCTGAGGCGACTGTTGAATCAGGGACCCCCGCTGGCCACAGAAGAAGTGAACTCAAGAAGCTTGAGAGGCTAGCAGACTGCACAAAAGTCAACGATGTCAATAATTTGAGAATCACACATGACAACAGAGTGGCAGTGAGGAAAACTCTGGAAGTGGGATTTGGGGGTAAGAAGCAGAACAAAGACTTCTGAAGTGGAGGGGAGGGGAGGAGTGAGATCAGGAGGGACAGAAGAGACAGGTGACGTGGAGAAGGTGCTTAGGTGGATGACACATGAGATGACTGAGAGTGACAGAGTTCCAAGGGCAAGAAACCTAAGCCAGCTGCCACGCGATTTCATCTATGATGCTGACAAGAACATTTCGAGATTGACACAGCTAGATGATAAGACTGTGGAAAGCTTAGAATGCTTTTTACCCGCAGGTTTCCTCTGTATCCTATGGAGTCTATAGGTAATATTGCAGAGACTGAGGCTGATATGGGATAAAGAAGTGCCAATATCTTCCTTTACCCTGCAGGCCCAGTGCCCAGCAAAGTGCCTCCCACATTGATACGTAGGTGTGCAATAATTGCTTAGTGAATTATTCCATATTCTATCTAAATATAAGTTCATTAAACAGTTCATCACTTCCAAATCACAAACCAAAGACTTCATACCCGTTGGAAAAAAAAAATACAAATCTTAATTTTTGTAAAATTGGGAATTTTAAGATACCCAAGCTTCCCTTCCAAATCACAAATGCTAGTTGCATTTTAGTATTTTTCTTTCATTCATGAATTCAGCAAATACTCATTGAACAACAACTACGGGCCAGGCACTGTTCCATAGCTTGGGAAAAACAGCGGAGGGAAAGGCAAACAAGGCCCGAGCTCGGGGAGCTTAATTTGAACGGGGGGCGGAGGGGGGGAGTGGGGGGGAGGGAAGCACAGACGGTCAGCATACAAAAATATATATGTTAATTTTGGTCGGGAGAAAGACTGCTGTGAAATTAAAATTAGTGAGACAGAGAGTAACCAGGAGCTCTGAAGCACAGCTCTTATATACTAGACAATCAGAAAATGCCTCAAACAAGGTGACATTTAACTGGCACCTAATGGATAAGAAGGAACTGGCCACGTGAAGATCAGGAAATATTCTAGGTGAACAGGTGGGGCGAAGGACCTACTGCAACATCAAGTTTCACAGAAAAGGACAAAAGCAAGATCACTATGCCTGTCCTAGAGTCTAGTGTGCAAGCCATAGCTTTTCCCAAATTCATACATCTTTAAGCACGAATCTGAGCACAGCGTATAGGCAATTTTCAAGCCCTGCTCAGTGGTTAAGAACAGGCTCTGAGTGACAATGCCCACATTTAAATCCTGGCCCCTCAATTTCTAGCTCTGTTACCTTGGGGAAATTTAACTAATCATTTGACACACTTTCTTACCTGAAATATGGTAATGATAAGAATACCTACTTTATAAAGCTGTTGTAAGAATTAAATGAATTATTTAGTTGTAAAGAACTTAGGGAAGTGTTTGACACATAAAAAGTGCTTGTTATATAAAATATATATTATATAATACTACATATACGACTGTATTATATAGAAAAGATAATCCCTTTGTTATTCTTACTGATTATTTTTTTGGTTCTGAGTATTACCTAATTTAATTAACTCTATAGGAAGCATGTTGTTTTTAATTTTCCTGCATCATAAATCACTTAATAACGAACAGCATAATCATGCTTTGAGATTTTTCATGATAGTAATCGCTGATAAAGTAATGGCTGATTCTTTAATAATTTTTTGTTACTAAAAAATGTTTAATAATTGGCTCATTACTGATAGTGTAATGGCTTTTCTTTAATAATTTTTAGTTACTAAAAAATGTTTAATAATTGGAGTTATGAAAATTTAAAATTATATGTGCGACTCACTTGTAGCGAATGAAAATAAGCAGCAGCAAATGTAAGTGATATTCCTATAAATTGATTATTGTGAATTATCAAAATAAAAACAAATTTTAATTAACATCTACAGTATAATTGTGTAATGTTAAAGGAACTGTACATTATAATCTATTTGGTCTACATTAAATTTATTTTTAAAAATGATACATATACTTACATGTATAGTCTTAATATCTAAATTGTGAATTTCCAAAAGGCATAGTTGATACAATAAATATAGCATTTACTGGGTTTGTTGATACAGGAAACACAAACCTAAAAGAGGACTTTGAGATTGATTAATCCACCTGCTCACTTCTCTAGATGAGGTATGAAACCGGGCTCTAAGTCACGTTTCTGAAGTCACAAAGCTGCAACTTAACAATTTTTTGCATTATTATTGTGATTTATTAATTTCTTATTTTCCTTTAAAGTCTAATAATTTGTGACTTACAATGCTTTTATGTTATATTATCAATTGAATAGCAATATTCCACATTATTGAGTAGCAGATTTTAAACATTTTTTATAATTACTAAAAACATCATTTCAAAATGTCATTTTAAATATTAATTTTTTCTATTATCTATGGTGAATGATACCATTTTTTAAAAAGTCTTCTAATTTTATATAGTAAAAATTATAAAGTCTGAAATGAAAAATTTTTTCAAATTAGGTTTCCAGGAGATTGGAGCAAGCCATTATATAATAAATATGTATAGCTACTAACTCAATAAAACCTTATTTTTTCTGAAATGCATCTAGTATGTTGTATGCTTTTTAATCTTATTTCCTTTTGGTTTACAGAAAACTGGGCACAAACCAGAAAGTGTGGATTTGTATGGGGCACGTATTGAATGGGCCAAGGAAAAATCAAGCAGAAAGAATGTCTTTCAGGTAAGAATGCTACTTATATTCAATTTATTATTATTTCCTTCGGAACTAATTTTCTGAAGGTCATTATGAAAAATTGACCTGTTGAATCTTGGGTTTGGTTTGTTGTTTTTCCCTGGTGTTTAGTTGCTATCTGAACATAAAATATCTGTCATGCATGGATTAGTTTTACACACAGATTGTTGAATTTTGTGCTATCTTTGATAGTTTGGGGTTTAACTGTGTTGGAGTTTAAACATAGAATGCTTGACAAACACTTTTAATATAGAATTTTCAGATACACAGAAACTAAGAGCTACTAATTATAAGCTATTTTTGTTCATAGACACTCCTGCCTTCTAATCATTAATTACATCACCAGTGTATCTTATGAGATGGGACTGAATGGATAAAACAAATCCTTCCATATTGCATACTTTAATTTTCAGGAAAAAATTTATGATTATGATTAATAATTGTAATAATGTACCATTACATAGAAAGGACCAGATGAAATTCTTAAGAGAAACTAACAACTACGTAATATTAACCAAAATCATGTAATTTAGTGTAATTCCTGTGGCAATTAATAATTTTAGATCATGGAGCTTGATCGTTTTCATTTTTATATAAAATTTCAAAGTAATCAGTAAGTTTTATAGGTATATTTTAGAATTTATATCATTTAGTAGTTAAGGATCCAGATTATTCAAATTTTTTTAATTAAATATCTTCTAAGGGCATTTGGCCTTTGAAGGAAAGCCAATTTTTCTGTTCTGAAATGCTGTGCAGAAATTAATTAATATATTAGGTTTTATAGATACCTAGGTAGCTGACTTTTCCTGTCTATATTCTCACTGGAGGGAGAAAAGTTAGCTTATAGTTTGATCTATATTTTCCAGATGGCAATTCAGTTAAATCCAACTGATTTGGATTTCAGATTACAAAAACAAAACAAAACAAAACAAAAAACATTTTTAACATATTCTGGAGTAAATTATTTTTCTGGTTCTAGTTTAATTTATTTGGGTATAAAAATTATTTTTATCAAAAAAGAAAGTGAAAGAATATATATGATTATGATGTGTCGATTTATGGTAAACTTTAGAAAGAAAGGAGGAAGGAGGGCAGGGAAGAAAGGAGGGAGGAAAGGAGAGAGGGAAGATGTGTTAAAAAGAAAAGAAAAGAAAATCAAATGCAACTTGTTCGGGCCTCAGTGGTCTAAAGCCAGAAGTGATTAAAATGTTGGTACACAGAATCAGAGAAACAAATTTTGCTTTAAAGTGATATACCCTGTTTCTCAATTTCTTGCTTTTTTTATTATTCTGCCATAAATAACAAAATTTAAAGGTTATAATCCTAGCTTTTATGATAACCTAGACAACCAACCAATATGACTAGCTCTGGTCTAGATTAGGTGAGGTCAGTGCTGGAGCCTTATTATGTATTAAGGATTTAGCATCATAGTCCCCAAAGTTGTAAAAGAAAGACACAGAAATTTGACATAGACACAATTCTTGGACAACAGAAACTCTTGGAGAGGGGCTAAGCCAGACTTGTTCAGTTCCTTCTATTAACCTTAGGAAGAGTTAAATTAGATCAAAAATAGGGATAACAGTTAACTATGTATAAAGCATACAAGGTGTAAATATTGAAGAAAAACTTTAAAAATGTTTATGTATAATTTTATAAGCCTATAATAAGCAGAGATACGCATTTCAATAATCTATATTGATGGTATCATCCTAACCTTTTCAGAACATGACTAACCATCTCCTGTTGCAATTTTGTACTTGATTTTTATATTTTCGAATATAGATACTTCCAAAGATATTAAAAAGCATTCTCACTTTTGGTAGCTTTGGGAGGTGAAAATCTTGCCAGCTAGTTTTGTTTGTAATGTAACCAAGTGACTCATAGGGCCACAGTGTTCTTACATCCAGTTTATCTTTTTTTATTTTTTATATTGTACCCTATAGTTTAAGGAATCAGGTGATTTTAAGGATATTGTGGATAACAAAGCTAAAGGCATTCAAGTTTAATTTTCTGCTTCATATTTTTTTGGGGGGGGGGAATGAACCACTTGATTTTTCACATGCTGAACTCTTCTCATCACCTAAACACACGAGCTGTGGTGAAATTTACTAATATGTATCCATAGATAGAGACCATGAGAATAAGCCTTTTGAGAGGAACCATATAAATAGCTTTTATAGTTCTGTTAACGAAAATGCATTGGGAAGGATTTGCTGGAGAGCTAAATCTAGATGACTTGCATCAATATTTGATTAGATACATTAGCTGGTATAACTCTCAAATGATCAGGATAAACATGATTATATCTCAAAAACATGGTATTAAGGCATTGTTGGGTGTTTGAGTGTGTGTGAGCAGGGGTTTCATTACCTACAGAATAATGAAGTGTTTCTTCCTGACTGAAAAAGACCATCATAGCTTCAGCTGATGTACTATATCAGAAATAGCTTTAGAATTCCAAGTTTGAATTAGGCTTGGTGTTCAATCTCAGTCTATGAATTATAGATTACAGATAGCAAACGACTATTGAGATTTTTGATTTAAGAAAAATCAAAGAAGTGCAAAATTAGAAATAATTTAAAATTTGAAATCTGTCTTTAAAACATTGATGGATTAGCAATTATACACCACATAATTACAATGTCTACAGAGAAATTGATCTTAAAATGAATAGAAAAACAAACAAAAATAATGTGTGCTTAAGATATCCTTGAAAGTCTCAGAAGAACACATTTGTGATAAAAAAAAAATGGAAGGATGTTGTTTGTTTGTATATGCCCATATAGACCTTTAAGTTGTTCATTTTCTCTTTGTTTCAAAAGTCAAATTTCCTTCATAGTCAAAAGTTTATCAAACTATTAATGTGGATTCAATCTTATTTGATTGGTACATGGTAATATAATAACATTCATTATTAAGTTTTGATGTTCAACAATTTTCAGTAAATCAAAACGGTGATCACGTGCTTAGTTTTGGAAGATCAACTTATTTTATAAGAGAACAATCTTTAGCTTAATTGGTGCCTCTTAACAATAATTAAAGAATTAACTTCTATAATAAAGTACATATGGATAAGTCATAATGTGTTAATATGCATGTATAAATACATGCATAATAATGGACATGTATCTACAAACACATCTGACTAGTTTGATCTTAGGAAATAGAGTGAGCATTCTACATCCACACACACAAATGCAGACACATACTTAGCTTTTATAAAAGGTCATACAAATTCTAATGTACCTTTGTAAAAACTGTCCATCACTGCTAACTTCTGTTTAATTCAGCATTTATGATAATTGCCAAAGACCCTCACAAGTTTGATGTAGCTTGAGAAAACATTTAGCAACCGAGTGATATGTAATGAAACTGTGGTACAGTTTTCTTAGTTAAACTTAAGAGCAACACTAAGTCTTCATCAGGGAAAGAGTGAATAAAAAGATTTATGTTCAAATCACATCTTTTAAACATTCCTGCTAAGTGCTAGTTTGCTCTTTGGTGTTTAGCCTGAAATTTAAAGCACTAAGGATTAAAAGGATTACAACATAATCTTAAATAATCCTAAATGTCATTTACAGAGAGATAGTTGTAATAACTAAATAAAACCATGCTACAGGATGGCAGTATTGTCAGCAGCATGCATCAAGCAGCCCTGTTCCTGTCGCCTCCCTCTCTTTCCTGACTGGCTATATTAGGCAGCTACAAACTCTTTCAATAGGAAATTCAACTAAGAAAATGGCTGCGAAGTAAGAATTAAATAATTACTCAAAACCATTTTTTTTTTAGCTTTTAATATCTTGTTTCAATGTTGAAGGAAAGATTTTCTTTCTTCCTTTGAACATAAGACTCGTTGGTTAAATACTTCTGAAAATGTAAAAGGGATTTGTTCTATGACGCTCGGGTTTGGTCAAGGCCCCTCATTTGGGGATCTGGAGGGGCTACATGTGGCCTTTAGCCCACAGGTCCCCAACCCTGCATGTCAAGGCTATGAAATAGACAGATGATACATCTCTAAAACATTCTCCAACGTCCAAGGATGTGCCCCCTTATTAAATATATGACAGTCCCAAAGCATTGTAATTAATTCCATGCTGCTTAATTTATTACCTAAATGTTCTTTACTTAAATATTCTGTCATGTAAATTAGTTTTTCTCTCCAAAGAAAATATAAAGACAGAAACTATATCCCATACTGCCTTCTGCTAACTAAACCAGAGGACTGGACACTTTTTAGCTAAATAAATTGTTACTTCTAAGGCTAGAGTTTGTATTCCTTAAGTAAAAAAATATATGAAAATTTACTTTTAAAAAAACATTGCAGAAGTCTGCCTATAGTATAGGCCCAGTACTCTAAAATTTCTAGGGTATAAATAGGGAGTAACTAATAAGAAGGTAGCTATCTATTTCCTTGGTTGTTTCATTATAAGGTATAAGACAATAGACAATTAAATGTTCATTTTAAATAATTAAATCATTTCTACTCTAAAGATCTACCTTTTCTCAGAGCCTCATTTTTCCTGTGTTTCCTTTAAAATAAAATTTCTAAAGTGTACATTGGTGGCCAGACATGGTGGTTCACGCCTGTAATCCTAGCACTCTGGGAGGCTGAGGCAGGAGGATTGCTTGAGCTCATGAGTTTGAGACCAGCCTGTGCAAAAAGTGAGACCTCATCTCTAATAAAATAAAAAAAAACCTGGGGCAAGAGGATCACTTGAGTCCAAGAGTTGGAGGCTGCTGTGAGCTATAATGATGCCACGGCACTCCACCTAGCCCCACAGCTTGAGATTCTGTCTCAAAAAAAAAAAAATACATAAAATAAAATAAAGTGTGCAGTGGGCTCTCTCATACATTATACGCTTTAAGTGGGCCAATTCTACCAATTTATGAATTGTGGTTGATTAGGAATCTATCAACAGCTTCTTGAAAGGCAGAACATACTCAATGATTCAAGAAGATGAAAAGTCTATTCACCTCCACACCACCAATTGACGACCTCAAAAAATATCACAGTCAACTTTCCTGGATTTGAGATTCTTTTCCAATGTATGAAAAATGTATCTCAGAGGACAGCTCCTGTCTTTAAAAGTAAAGTAAACCTCAAAATAGATTTATCATTACTCATATTACCTTTCTGACTCCATTGGGATGGAGTCTTCTGACTGTAATGTATATTAAGCATTTTCATGTAATATTTTCCATGGATATGCATTACATTTAAACATAATTTGATTGGTCTTCCCTATCTGAATATGTCTTAGCTTAAAATGTTTAAGTACTACTTAAGTTTATTAATGCAAAGATAATTCAATAGCATCTTGGAAAATGTCATTTTAAACCAAAAGGAAAACTACCGGTATTTTGCTTTATACATTTCCTTATGTTAAAAGTGGTGGTTTAAAATAAATCTGAGCTTTTACCAATTTTCTCTTTCATTTTTCAATGCTTGTCATTAGGCTAAATGCAAAAGGATGATTCTTTGCATTCATATATGCATTAGATTTTGAGTAAAGCTTGTTTCACTTTAGAGAATTACTCAAAGTATCTTAAAAGAAATGACATTAAAAATAAACCAGAGTAAGAGAAGCATTAATGTTGAATACAGTTGTTTTTTTTTTCCTTTGTAGTATGTCCCTAATCATTTTATCTACCTATTAGATATTCATCCATCATTTAGGGAGTACTGTGGAGCGAGCACATGAATCTGGGGATGTGTGCTCCAGTTTTGGCTATTTAAGTTGTAACTTTGTATAGAACCCATGGCAGGATCCCTCTTTCAATTTGACTCACACCCAGGAAAAAAGAGATAACAGTCCTTACCGCATCTGCCTCCCACGTGTACTAATGTTAAAATGAAGTGATTCTGTACTTGGTGTATTTGAAAGCAACTGCATAGATGTGATTTTAACATAAATACAATAAGTTATTACTATTCACGTACTAATCACAGTATCTCACAGCATTTTGAGGGAAATTCCAGATGTGGATTTTAGAAGAATCTGGAGGAGAGAGGTCTATATCTGTGAAATGCAACTCAGAATGTCCCTTTACTTCGAGTCTTTCTATTGTCTTCTGAGCTTATCAAAAGATCAAGGTTAATAAATAATGTGAAAATCTTCCCATTCATTGTGCGACTAAAAACTTATGTCCACAAATCTTACTTAAATTATTTTTATATTCTATTTTTATAGTGTCATTGATACAATAGCTAATCAATATAAGTTAATTATTCAGTGACACATGTCCCAAGTTAATACTTTAACAAAAGAATTATTCTGAAAACCCTACCAAGCTATTAATTGGAATGTTCAAAATATAACCTACAGACAAGTGCAGCGACCGTGCCCACCAAATGGTGATACCTGTTATTCTACCAAGATAATAGGCCAATACTTTTCCTCTGGAAAGAGACTTGATTGCTTTTATGATTTTGGCTTCATTTTTGTGAGTGAGATTCCATAGATTTTGCATGAAGGAGGGCATAATTTTTATAACAGAAGCTTTATTAGGGGTATATAGAGATTGACTAAAAAGGAGAAAGGATAGGGACAGGAGATAAAGTTGATGGTAAGAATCTAGGTGAGATAGAGCGTGTTAGTTTTGACTGACTTAAGAAGAAACAGAAATAAGAGGAGGGATAGAAGGTAAACTCCTCAAATGATGAACATGCTTATTGGGTCAGATCACATAACCCGGGAACTACTTTCTTATTGCAGGATTGATTTTTGAGAAATAATAAAACTTTTATTAAATATTATTTGGACTTTGGGAATTTCTTATATATAATAATAATATATATAAAATATAATAATAATATATAAGAAATATGGTGGCTCCTGTGGCTCAAAGGAGTAGGGCTCCGACCCCATATATCGGGACTGGCAGGTTCAAGGCCAGCCCCAGCCAAAACCACAATAATAATAATAATAATAATAATGATAATATATAAGAAATACATTGTTAGGGAAAATAATACCAATTTTCTGTTGGCTGCATGAGTCCACGAGTCTCACTGGTTAATGCCTTAGGCTCCAAGAATATTGTATTCATCTGTGCACCTTCATTATTTCACTATTAATGGGCACAATACTATGTCACTGTATTCATTTCTCTTTGAACTGTCATCGCAGCAAAATGCAACTGGATGACAGCAAAGATTGACAATTACCATCTCAGTGTATCTTGGTCCCAAATTAGTTAAGAGGGTGGAGATTTTAAGTTTCAAAAATAACTTAAAATAAATAAAATTTAAAAATGAAAGAAAAAAGGAAAGTCACCTTGGTTTCTTCAGAATAGATGCGTGTGGTGTAAAGAACTGAGATCACTGGCTAGCTCAGCTCACATGGCTTTCAGGAATAGCTGGCCACTGTGCTCAAAGATATGAGTTGTTCGCTTGGAGTAAATTCTGGTCTGACACGGGCTAAATGCAACATGTAGTTCTTCATTTATTGACAGCATGATGTGATTCCCTTCTCTCGTGGAGAGATGTTTCTCCCTGTTTTGGTAGAGCCAGTGTGACGGTGGCTGTGCATCTGTGAGCTCCTGTGACTAGCAGTGCCGTTTCCCTGTGTCCAAACAAGTGGAGTAATGCTGAGTCACATGGGCATCAAGCTTCAGGCCATGCACCAACCTGATCAAAAGAAACCACTGTCACTGAGGGATTTCGTGGGGTCAAAGTAAAATCAACAAGGGTTACAGTTTTTCCATTTGTGATTTTCATCTTGTATACAGCATAGATAATATCAATACTATGTTGATGCTGGTAAGATAATATTCAAACCAATTAATTCCCTTTCCATATCTGTCTCAAAATTCTTATTTTACACTTTTTTAAAAGAATAGCCATGTTTATTTCATGCTGGGGATGATGCTTTTTTTTTTTTTTTTTTTTTTTTTTTTGTAGATAGCAAACAGGCCTTTTCCAAAAAAAGGAGTGATTTAATCCCTAAAGCTGGTACATAATAGACAGGGCCAGCAAAATGGTATCACATTTTACAGCTTGTCCATAAGGGGGACACAGGGTGAAATAAAATTGAGTGCTTTTGGATAGCATAGGATCACTGGCAGATAAATAGCTGATGCTATTCAGTTTTTAGAAACATAAGGTAATGAGGTTGGATCCGAAGTCAAGAGAAAAACACATATATTCACAGTGTTTATACGCCACAAGCCACTGAGCAAGGGGGAGAGCGGGGCAGTGGTGAGCAGAACCCCAAAACCTCAGAGCAGTGTTTAAAGCAGTACAAGAAAATAACAAAGCAAGCATCCATAAACAAAGGCTTGAAATGAACACAAGGAAAAAAAAAATACAAAGTTAAGATGAAAGGAAAATGCCAGCACTCTTGCAGAACTGGAGAGGCCACTCTGGAATGCAGTCTTTCCATCGATGAGTTAAGCATGCTACAAAAAATTTAGTAGAAAAATAAATACTCAAAAGCAAGGATATAAAAGGGCTGCAGTTTAGGATTCCTGGTATTTGAAGAGGGGAGGAGGTTGCTCTTTTATCTTAACAAAACAGGATATTAAGAGGTGGCCTAAGTGAAACAATGAAATGAAATGGCTGCTCTTGGAGAAAAATCAGGAAGGAACCGTTTTAACTATTTTCATCACATAATAGGTAGATATGAGGTGACTTCACCAAGGGAGGAACAGTCACAAGAAGCAATCATATATATATAGAGAGAGTTTTTTTTTTTTTTTTAAAGCAGAGATCTATTAGATTTTTGATCTATACTTCACCATTTTACCTAACATTTCATTTCCAGCACTAGGAGAAATTTAACCAGGCTCTAATCTTGGGCGAACATGTGCAAACCTAAAAATTTACAGCATCAAAGCTAGCAAATTGCTAAAATTGCTCTAAAACAGAAAATACCAAGGACTCCCTTCCCAAGTAACTTAGAAAGACCTTGATCGATTTGGTTTTTCTCTTTTGGAAGTTGAATTTAAGCAACGCTTAATTTTCAAAATCCCCACACCCTTGATCAAATAAGAGACAAGCTTCTGGTACTTGAGATCTGTGATAGACTTGAAATCAATTCGTGGAAAGGGAAGTTATGAACACACTCTTTTGATGTGCAGGATGCAGTGAAGAGGGTGGCAGAAAATTACGTGAAACCCTTCTCTTTTGACAGCTATACTGGAACATTTACAACCACAGATGTTATTTGTCCATCAGAAAGGAAAATATTTGTTTCAAGCCACAGGCATTTTCTACCACAGTATCAAAATGTAATTCAGCAGCAATTTAATGTTTAATGCATATGACAATAAATATTATTTTGGGGGGAACACTAAAAAACAAATGGGCCCACAAAATATAATTGGTGCTATTTTTTAAAACGGGCTAGCTTCATTACGAATAAATAAATTTGTTCTTTTACTAAAGTGAGGATCGTTCTATAATTAACAGGAAATCTTAGAAGGACTGGTCAGAATGCTGCATTATTCATAAAACCGTTGCTGCCATCTGGTGGCTAGTTGGCATTTCAGCACTGACTTTGCTGATTTGATTTGACTGGGTGCTCTTGGGAGGTGTTCAAAGAGCTTTATGTAGCAAAACATAAATGCAAATATCCGTTGGTCCTAGATGTCATTCATCTGACGACAGTTCTTCTGCCCTGTCCTGTCATGGAATGGAGGATTCTGGGGAGGCAATCAAATACTTGAATATCCTGAACACGAAAGTGTATTTTAAATGGCTTATGTGAGGAATTTACTCTTGGCTGTTGCTGACTGATGAATTTTATCGACACTCATTTCTGTTGGCAAATAAATAAGTATGTACTCAAATATTAGGAAGATTTATTGAATCTAAAGATATGCTATTTTGCTTAAATAAGAATATATATGAGATTCTGTAATCCCCTCATTTGGATCAAAGCATGAATTTTTTTAAGTTATCACTCACTGAGTTTGACTCTGGAAATGATATAATTTATGATGTCAAAAAAAAATGTATGGCGCTTCATAAAACTCAAGATTTATTCCAAATCATTCAATTGTTATATTAAAGCAATCTGGTTCATGTAAATAATTCAGGAATCTATAATCTTACCTTGTGGATTTACAAACTAGATGACAAATATTATTCACTGCACATTATATTTTTATTAAAAAATAAAATAGTTAAAATGTAATTTAAGAAAATTTGATGCTTCTGATGCTTCTGAAGTATCAGCGCTTCAACTCATTTTTAATCTGAACTAATTACGTTGTCATTGCAATGTTAGTCCACTTTACTTTTCTAATAACTGTAGACTGTCTCATTGTATGTAGTGAATATCCTGACCCTTAAAATGGCTGTTTAGATAGATCACAGTCTTGAAAGATTATAGGAGATAATGAGTTAAAACTGCCCCAGGAGGAAGGTTGCAGTTTCATTCTGAATTCTCAGGGATGCTATTTAATAGTTAATATTCAGTTTCTAGTGAATATTTCCCTATGTTATCGTCACCTATGCTTTAGTAAGAGTCCGATAACAAAGTTCCATTACATTAAATCTGGATATTATAGTTTTAAAGGAATACCATTCTTTACAAGAAAACTTGCAAATGCCTATTTTTTTAAATAAGACTTTTGAGTTTTATTTGAAAATTCATGAGTAAGGTTTTCACTTGGTAAATAAACAGTTGATTTGATCTTTGTTAATCTCCACTTTTGTCACTTTACACATTTCCTTCTTCAAAACATAATTTGGCTCATGGCTCATCTTCTCTGGGAAGATGGTTCAATTTCCCACCCCTCCTCTGTTCCCACATTTAGGAAGAGGACACGAACGACGACATTAAAACCTTGCAAAGAAAGTAAAATCAATTATGATTATGGCCCTGTCTCTTTCATCTGTAAATATAAAATTTCAAGTAAATGATTCTCCTAATAGACTTGGATCCAAACTTATGGTGGTTTCTAATGGCTCCCTAATAGAGATAGTAAACCTTGTAGCTATGGTCAGGATGCCCCAGGTTTTAGTCATAAGTTGCTAATGTTTGGCAGCATTACAGCTACTTAACACTAAATTCCCATTTAGTCAGGAGGATCATTCGTATTCTATAATGAATGATGTCACCTTAAATCCTTTAGTACGTAATTGCTGCATATTACGTTTTATAGCGGGACATTTGATGGTGTATTTGTTTATGCTAAATTTTATGACAGTGACAGCTGTATCTCAGTGGAGGAATGATCCTTTTCTTTCACAGGGAGCTAGTTTCAAATCTCTTTAAGCAAATAGTTTTGTCATATATGCTCCCTGGCTTAGGCTAGGGTCCCCTGACAGTGAAGTTTGAGACTAGGATTGTGCTGTACCTAGTTTATTTGCAAGGTGATCTGCTGAAATAAATATTGAGAATTAGCAAGAGTGAAACAGAAGAAAGAAAAGCCAAAACAAAGGCCATTATTGAGTTCATCACAGGGTGGCTAAGATGCTTGCCAGAATTTTGTACCCAAGGATGGGCAGGATCAAGCATTTGTTCATTAGCTTCTGATCCCTTTGGTTTATGGTTGTCTCCAGGAAGGGAAAGCATCTTTTGATCTTGTTGAGTTTCAGGCTGTCCATAGGTGTGTCGAGGAAGCTCTTTCAGATTTTCATACTCTGTAGAACTAGAAAATAGCCACAGAAGCAAGTATAAGTCTCATCCTGCATGCAGAGGAAAGATGTAGTCATCACAAAGGGAGTTGAAGGCCACACAGAAAGGGGCACACCAGCAGCAGCTGTAGTCACAGACAAAGATGCAAGAAGTAACTGCTGTACTTTACCCTTTGTGAAGTTCAAGTATACTTACACCTTATATCACATCTTTCCTGTTGTTGAGTCTTCAAGATGGTGAGTAACCTTAATCTCTACAAAGGAGCGAACACAAAGTTTTGTAGAAAATGCATCACTTCTCCGCTGCAAGTGTGTCTAAGGTCATCCTTGATACTTATCATTTACCTCCCCTGCCACTCATTCTAGATTTTCCTCTTCCTCAGCCAGCACTGTAAGTAGTCTCTACAGCTGGCCTGACGGAGTCAATCAAACCTCTGTAGAAGAGGAGTTTGAGCCTCTGGTTGGTTTTGACATTTCCAGACTCTGTTCCCTGCACTTGATAGTTCTCTTGTGAATCACCTGATTTCCAGCTTCTTTCTTCCTGCCGCCACTGTGCAGAAGCAATTTACGTCATTAGCATCCTAAGTACCTACAGTTACTCAGTGGTGACCATAGCTTTAGATTCTTAATACCCTTACTAAGTTCTGTTAGAATAAGATCTCAGATCCTATCCCAAGGGCAATAATTTCTAAACCAGCAGAGCCAAAGTTGCAGAGCTCTGAAGTCTAAGTGCCGTAGATAGGTCAGGGGCTGCTCTTACTTCTACATTGGGTCTTTAGGCCTCTGTATTCCAGCTGCTGGGAACACTGTGTCTTGTCACATTGTGTAGATTTAATGTGTCATGTATTGAATCAGTACTATATCTTTGAGTACAAACACCCCACCCCACCCACAAAACCCCTAGGGTTTTATTCCCAAGTACTACCTTGGCTGAGAGTTTGAGAAGCCATTCCATTATTCTCTAAGGTCAACTGCTTCTTACTTTAGTAGGACCAGTAAGTCCCAGAATCATCTGCCTAGTGTTGTGTTTTCTTCACTTCCTTGGTTGTAGGCAATGTTGTGATCAGCCCCATGTTGCTAATTAACCATTCTTAAAGTTCTGGAATGGTGGGGCAGATAGAGGTACCATAGCCGGAGAAGACAAACCCATATCAGAGTTTATGTCAATTCCAATGTTAGTGAATCACTGCTTCGCCAAGAATGGAAGGAGTCAAAGCAGTGAATTTGCCATCTAGTGCATGGCTGTTCTGATAGGGCTCAGGGTCTGCCTCTGCTGCTGGCACACTGTGCAATCAGCAGTGGTAGGGTTTTATCAATTGGCAAGGAGGGCCATGGTGTTGAGTCCATACAGAGTTTCCATCCCTGCACAATGGCCATTCATGGGCCTATTGTGTAAGTCGTAAGTGGCTAAAGAGAACTGAGAGGACTTCAGCTGATGTAGTTACCTGGTGCACTGGTGCTCTCCCTGGTACACATTGACACATGAATGCGCACGCTCTGTACCCACTCTTGTGAATCTTCTGACATTACTCTGACTTCTTTGTCTCCAGTCTTCTTCCAGGCCTCTGACCAACAAGCAAAGCCATCCTCCAGTGTCTAGAAATCAGTCTCTATTCTCACCAGGCTACTCTATTCCCAAGTTTGCCCCATGGCAGGATTTCTCCTTACTACTATCCCATAAAGTCACTCCAGGGTAGGCATACTATGGTGCAGCTGCTGTCCATTGTTTGTTTTTTGGTTTTTGGGGGTTTTTTTGGTGGTGAGGGGGCTGCTCACAAGCTTATTAAGCTGACCCTCCCATGAATAAGACTTGAGTTTTTTGAGTTCTATTCTTTCATCCTTTACCAGCTGCCTTTAAGAACTTTAGGGAGAGGCACAGGTATAACAGTGCCAGGTATCATGGGAATTTGAGCCATCTGTTCATGGAGCTAACTTAGGCCTCTGGACTTCCTTGGGCCAAATTCTGAATGTAGCATTTCTATCTATGGATTAGTGCTCAATCTATGATTCAACAAATTTGACAATACCTAGGTCATTCTGGGAAGCATACATCACATAGTTGCTTGATATCTTATAATCAGATGCTCCTGATTACAGATGACCCAGGGATAGGCTGGGAGGTACTTGTCAGCTGACTTGGTAAGGGCTTTCTCTGCTGCAGAAGGAAAAGCCTTCCCCCAGAGTCCTATGGGCCTTTTTTGTGAGGCTTTTAGTGTAACCTACCAAAGGCTCCTCAGTAACATTATACTGCAATTCCTCATTGCACTGTCTGAATCATATGGCCTGAGAGTCAAGGAGTTTGCACCATGGCCTGGACTTGCGGCAAACTGGACTTGAATGTTTATGGATAGCCACCTGGTGCATGCACAGCATCCTGAAATACTATTGCCCAGGAACAGACTCATGTAGTGGAGGTCCAGAACTTGTGGTCATCTCACTATATGAGCATATCTGAGTGCAGCCCATATTCCCTATTGTGAGCAAATAAATGGTGATCATTTTAAACCACTAAATTTTAGGCTAGTTTGTTACAGAGCAATAGCCAATTACGTCTATAGATACAACACAGTTATGTGGTTTTTGATGAGAAATGGTGACATATTTGAAAGTAAAGTTTATTCAGTAAAAAAGGGCTTTGAAAAGGTAATGGGACCACAGTTCATATTGTCCACTTCTAATAACTACAAGGGACTTACTTCTAATAGGCTTGGGGAGAAAATGCAGGTAGCTATGTTTCATCTGGTCATGAAGCTTTTCTATTACTCAGTTTGTTTATAGAAATAGCTGCCTAACAAAGTTAACTTCCAGGAAGGATGCCAGGTTACACGAATCATACCAGAGTCTTAGAATCACATTGGGCTTTCGCCCAAAGTTTTTGCAACATTAGGTGCAGGCAACATAATTTGGCTTGAAAAGTTGCAGAGGAAAAATATGACAGAAAATGCTCATAGAACAGTGTGTTCAGAGTCTTCAAGATAGTATCTTTCTTGGCCTCTTGAAAATCAGAGAGACTTGTATATCTGTGATATTTTAAAAAATAATATGAACCAACAGAATCCAGGGTTGTCACAAATGATTGGTAGGATAACAACCGCACATATTCTAAGCCCCAAATTGAGCTGTAAGACGTAAGAGCATATAGACCCACAGTTGGAAAGTCTAAAGCTAGACTAAAAGTTTTGGCATTTCAAGAGTTTCTGGGAGAAAGAAAAGAAATTTGATTTCTCTGTTGTTGATGGAAAAGCTCACAAATGACCTAAGAAAATGATATTTGTCATATTTTTATTGCAAATGGTATTTTTCTATTGTTTGTTATAGTTAAAAATTGACCTCGCATGTTAAAAGTCACTAGTTAAAAAAATCCTAAGTCTGTGTTGCTGCTTTGGATTTTGGATTTACATATTCCAACAATTTCTTTAATTTTGGAAAATGTACACATTGAAAATGCTGTTATTATTTCTGAGAGTTTTCATAAGATATTCCAGGTCAGAGATATCTGTTGGCTGTGTAAGGTGAACATGCAATTTCTAGATCTGCTTTCATTAATATGAGATTTGGTTTCTTTTTTCCTCCAAAGGAAATTAAACAAGGTTTAATTCACTTATTTATTTCTGATTTTTCTTATATAATCAAACCCAAAGACAAGCATAGTGTATTCATGTTGAAGCTGCATAATGTTAAGTCTGTTCTGTCTCGAGATAGAAATTTATTTGAATTCCATAAGTTAAATTAAATTTTTAATTTCCATAAAATTTATTATTTCTAAATCTATTTTAAGTTAACTTGAGGAACTGAAATTGATGAAAAACGGGGTAAAATTATTCAGTTACATCAAATTCTAGGTGTGAAATGATATGTTGTTCATAGTTATTTTAGAAACTGTGTGTTCAGTATTACTTTTTCATAGTATTGAGTAGAGTTCCAGAATCTTGGAAGAGTCAGTTTTCAAAAATGTCTAATTTATGGTTAGGAAATTAAATAACTCTGAACTATTTCCCATTGTTTCCTATTATATCCCTTGTTCCACAGTTTATTTTAAACAATTGTTCCCACATCATATAAAATGCCATTTTGATAACACATATTACTTTATCTTCTAAAGTTAAACAAATTTTTTTTTCCAGTGTAATACAAATCACACTATTTCCTAGTAGGAGAAAATATTTAGGTATTTAGGTCACTGAATATGAAGTATCTGATTTTGAATAAAAAGTTATTATACCTCAAACAAGAGGCAATGCAATTAATCAAAGCACGTGCCTTAACTAGCAACACAGTTTTGCCATCTTAACAGTAGTGCCAGCAGCAAAGAAGCCAGGAGAGCAAGTGGCAATGAAATCCTGAAAGGCATTTTTCACTGCTTGTTGAGAATTGAACACTTTTCCTTGCGAGAAGTTGTCCAAAGCCTGGGAGAAGAGGTAGGCGGCTGGTGCAAAGTCTGATGAATACGATAGAGTTTCCAAGTCCAGCTTCTGTAGCTTGAACACTGTCCTTTGTGTGCCATGTAGTCGAGCATTGCCTTGCAAGAGGATTGGCCTATCTCTATTGACCAATCATGGCTGTTTAACTGTAAGCATCTTCACTATTTTGTTCAATTGGTTGCTGCAGACATTCCTTGTAATTGCTTGACCAGGTTTCATGAAGCTTCACTGAATAATACTAGTACTGGATCACCAAACAGACACCATTAGTTTTTTTGATGAATATTCGGTTTGGGGCTGTGTTTTAGCACTTTGTCTTTATCCAGCCATTGTGCCAAATCTTATTGTCAAAAAGAATCCATTTTTCATCACGTGTTAATAGTTTGCCTTTATGTTGTGACAGCAAAGCAAGGCAAACTTCCAGATGATTTCTCTTCTGATGCTCGTTTAATTCATCCAGAACCCATCTACCCAGCGTCTTACCTTGCTGATTTCTTTCAAATGGTCCAATATTGTTGGAATAGTAAGGTGTAACCTTGTTGTCCAATATTGTTGGAATAGTGCTGTATACCCTTGCTGCTAATTCACCCTTAGTTTGAAATGGATTCTCTTCTAGTACAGCTTAGAGCTCATCCTTATCCATTTTGGTCTCAGGTTGCCCACCTGGCTCATTTTCAGGAGTAAAATCACCAGAATAGAACTTCTCCAACCACTGACATGCTGTGCATTCATTGGCCACTTCCTTTTCAAACACTTCATTGATGTTTCAAACTGTCTGTGTTGCATTGGTTCCATGGTGGAACACATACATTTTACTTATCTATTTCAAAAATAACACAAAAATTTTACTTATCTATTTCAAAAAAGTTGCTCTTAAAAAAAAAGAAGGATAATCACAAACCAAAATGTGCATTTGAAAGATTTAGGATGTAACTTTACCATAAAAATAAAACAAAGTTAAAGTGAAATGTCATAGATAGCAACTCCAAACTTAATAGTTAAAGAAATCAGATATTTCAATGCTAATATAACTTAATAGCTAGGTTCGGCGCCTGTGGCTCAATCGGCTGGGGCGCCAGCCACGTACACCTAGGGTGGCGGGTTCGAATCCCCAGCCCGGGCCCGCCAAACAACAATGATGGCTGCAACCAAAAAATGGCCGGGCGTTGTGGCGGGCGCCTGTGGTCCCAGCTGCTTGGGAGGCCGAGGCAGGAGACTCGTTTGAGCCCAGGAGTTGGAGGTTGCTGTGAGCTGTGATGCCATAGCACTCTACCCAGGGGGATAGCTTGAGGCTCCGTCTCAAAAAAAAAAAAAAAAAAACTTAATAGCTAGAATATATTAAACATATAAGCTCTCAGAAAGTACCTAAGACTTCGATTATTTTTCTTGCTATTGAAAAATCCTACTAATTTTGGTGTAACCCCAAACAGGGGAGACTAACAGTTGCCATTATAGGAAGGTAGCTTGCTTTCACGGAAGACATGATTAAGAAATGGCATACATTTGTGATTGCTAACTTGTGATTTTTATTTTGTTTACTTAGTATATGAATTTGTCACATTTACTTATTAATAGTGAGATATTTAGAGAGAGTAAGAATTTTCTACTTTAATGTGTCCAATCTGATTCGGAGGCAGACAGATGCTAGCAGGACCTCATCTTAAACTATTTTGCATAGGGTTTCCATCCTATGAACAAAATGCTCATACTTACTTTTTATTCTGTAAACTTTGGGGTTCACTCATCTTTCTAAATAATTTTAAAAGATATAATAATAAACTAATCAAAAGTATTAACATCATAATACAAAGGATCAAGTATCATTAGAGTTTTGATTTATAATAGTTCAATGTATAGCCCTGTATCAGACAAAATAGGCTTAAGTTATGCTTCAGGGACAAAATTCTGTTTAGCTCCACAGCGTTTTCACTGTGTGTCCCAGGTTGATGGAACAGCCTCTTTCTGGAGCAAAAGTGACCAGCAACATGCTGGGCCTTAAAGATCCTACCAAGAAGTGGCTTGTGTCACACCTGTCTCCCTTTCTCCACTAAGGAAGTCACGGAGCACAAATGCCTAATCTATGTATAGCCATTGCAGGGAGAAGTGAATAGTAAAAGAAACTACCACGGTCCCCACACAATTAAATATTCAAATCACCTGCTCAATCTAAATAAATTGTTGTGGTGGTGGATGTTGTGGTTGTTAAATGGAGTAAAATTTTATCAAGGCATTACAGAGATGAAAGCACATTTAACATAATTTATCGTGTACTTGTAATTGATGGTAACATAATGACTGATTTAAAAGAACCATTCAGCTCCTTTGATAAGCACTGTTGAGTGGGAAACTAGAGTTCAAGTTATTCAACAACATATGTCAACCTGCATACCAATTCATACCTATTTTGTAAAAATAGTTCAGAGTGTTGGGAATATGGAAATTTGAATCAGTAATTACTTAATGTCCAAGGCAGATGCATGAATTGTAGGGGTTGAAGGTCAAAAAATTCAGGGTGAAATAAGTATTTTACAAAGGTGACCAAAAAAATGTGGTAACAGAAAGCATTTGCATTCAGGAATTAAGCTGTATTAATAGGCTGACTCCCTTCTCCAGTGGTAAATGAATAAATGTTGTATATTATTAAATAAGTTTAAGTTCCTTTCACAGATTTTTATATACATTTTTAAAGACATAAAATGTATACATATTGTGTGTAATTTTGTTGGAACACCAGAAAATATTCTGCTGAGACAATACGTTATAGTGTATCTTTATTGTTGAAATAACAATTATTTTCTGAAATACAAATATTGGAATAAAAATAACTTTTTCCCTATCCAGTTTTGTGAAATATACCCATTTCTGGTTTCACTGAAATGATATTGGTGAGATGGAAGAAGAAATGAGGACCATGAATGCAATTGTTCAATACCAAGAAAACAGCACATTGTGCTTGAGAAAAAAGCCATCTGTATTTTCAGAATGAGGCATAAACTTTATTTGTAATGCTCCACATTTGTTACAACAAGTAAAAACTGCTTTAATTTTAGCAAAAGTACCAACTAATGTCAGTGAAAAATGATTGCAATTCAACTCTATGTATGTAGCTATCATGGCAAAGTAATTTTGTAGAATGTAGTTGGGGTATTTTGTTTTGTTTTGTTTTACTTTGAGGACATTGGTTTTAAGTCCTATTTTTCTAATGTAGAGCATATTGGTTTAAAACAAACAAACAAAAAGGCCCTCAAACAAGAGTCCCAGTAAACCAAGTTGCAATTAGCTGCCACTCCTGGGAAATATTCTAGTGTATGTTGCTGGCACTTGAAAAATTTACACCTTCTGAGGAAAGGCAGAAAAATTCTGTCAAACAATTAAACTGATTGGAATTCCCAAGAATGTAAAAAAAAAAGGAGTTTTATGTTAGAAAAAGGATGGCAAATACTTCTGTATATGGCTGCAAATTGGAACAGAAAGAGGAAAAGATTTTTTGTACCTTGTATAAACCATTTTTTCTTTAAAAACCAATGTAAGGCAAATCAGATAAGAATTCTTAGTACTGGTTAATAAAAAAAAATTACGCACGTTAGAGTTGGAAAATGTGATTGATTAAATGATCTCTAAATAGCAACAGAGTGGATACTTGCTAATAATATTTCTTAGATGAATAAAATGGTTGTTAGACTATGATGAGCACACACATTTGACAACCACGTTGGTTAAGGGAAGGTGGATATATTACTTTCAAAGAATGTGGAAGAGATCAAGACGAGAACAAATATTTGGATTAAGAATAAATCTGAAGAAGAAATTGGCACTCCTAAGATTAAATTAGGATCAACTAACATTGATTAAAAGAAAATTATCCAGTGTAATGAAAAGGGAAGGTACTGTATCTGCCTTTCCCAAGTAAACATATTCCAAAGAGATGTAAAAAGAGTAGAACATATTATATTCTCCAGAAAATAAAATAAGATTTCTTATTCAGAAGATTATGCATTTGGTAGTCTTCTTTAGGCAGGAGTAAAGTCTATGGTTTACATATTTTCTACGCCAAATATTCCAATGTCAACATCTTCAAACGTGTTCATTATGTTCAAGTTTAAGTTATTAAGTTTTTTAGAAATTAAAAGTTTAGTAAAGTAAAACTTCTCAAACCGTTCCATTAATAAATCCCTAAAGAGGCTCGGCACCTGTGGCTCAATCGGCCAAGGCGCCAGCCACGTACACCTAAGGTGGCGGTTTGAATCCCCAGCCCGGGCCCACCAAACAACAATGATGGCTACAACCAAAAAATGGCCGGGCGTTGTGGCGGGCGCCTGTGGTCCCAGCTACTTGGGAGGTGGAGGCAGGAGACTCGCTTGAGCCCAGGAGTTGGAGGTTGCT
>CAUYQV010181298.1:0-20499 GCA_963574575.1 Galagoides demidoff
GAGTCTCCTGCCTCCGCCTCCCAAGTAGCTGGGACTACAGGCGCCCGCCACAACACCCAGCTATTTTTTGGTTGCAGCCGTCATTGTTGTTTGGAGGGCCCGGGCTGGATTTGAACCCGCCACCTTAGGTGTATGTGGCTGGTGCCTTAGCCACTTGAGCCACAGGTGCTGAGCCTCCAAATCCATTTGTATAAGACCAAATACCCTCACCTGGATGTTCCACAGTATCTCCAGCTCAACACCTCCAAAGCAAACACATTCATTACCGTACTTCTCCAACACCTGCTCTTCCTTCTCTAGCCCTAAGTGAATGGCAACACTGTCTTCTCCGTTACCCCAGCTGGACTTATCCCTTCCCTGCCCCTCCTGCAGCTCATAAGTCGGGCTTGTGGACTGTACTTCCTAAGCCCCCTTGAATCTGTCCCCTACTCTTCGTAGACACTGGGCTTAGGCTCTCACCAGTTCTCACTGGGATTATTCCAACAATCTTCAAACTGGTCTTGCTGCCTATTTCTACACTCAAATCTGGGCATTTTACTCATCTGTCTCTAGGATTAAGCTCAATCTTCTTAGCACGACTGTCTATCATGTGGCTCCACCCACTGCCCAGACTCTGCACATCATGCCCTACCTGGAGCCCCCACCCCCACCCCACCCCCATGTCTCTGCATCTGCTGCTCCTTCTGCCTCCAAGTTCTCCTCTGGTTAAGTCCTATTCATCCCGAGGACTGAGATCAGCTCGGGAAGTCTACCGCCCTGCTTGTGGGTCTGACTTAAGTCTTCCACAAGCCCCTCAACATCTTAGGCTTACTGTCACTTATCAACATGTGTGACCAATTCAACAACACAATGGGTGTCTATTATGCTCCAGCCACTATGCTGGGTGCTGGGAATTTTGGTAAAGGAGACAGACTATGCATAAGAGCAGTAAAGTATTTTCTGGCCTATCCTTCCTCCCACACAGATTGTAAATTCCAGCAACGCCATTTTTGTTTGTGTTTGTTTTTTAGCTGTGTCCTCAAAACATAGCACAGTACCTCAGTTCCTGACACCTAACAGGAAGAAGGCAGGGAGGAATCAGTTTGTATAATTTGGGGAAAAGAATAAGAAAGCTGCAGTTTCACTATTCAAACATTCAAAGGGAGATTTTATCGAAAAGGGAATGGATATTTTTTGTGGCTCTCAGGGGCAAAAAACAGGTCACTGAGAGAGAAGACAGTGATTTGGCAAATTTCAGACCAACATAAGAGGTGCCAAGTGACACAGCAAGCTGCCTCCTACAGACTCAGGACATCCCAAGCATAAGCTCCTCTGTGAAGCCTTCCTGGAGTCACCCTGGGCACGCAGTCGGTCCCTCTACTACTAAGGCTTAAACGAACGCACACACTGCCTGACACACAGTAAATGCTTACACATGCTACCCTCCCTCCTGCTGATTCTTGAAAACTTTGCTTCAGGGGGTGGAGTTAGACAGAGACTCTGCATCAGGCTACAGGGCTGGACTGAGAGGCTAGGACTTTAGACACCTCGTATGGTATTCCCTTTAGGCATTTAAGAAGTTTCCTTCCAATTTTTCAATCACACTAAAATGACCTGACAATAGAAGGAAGTACTTCCTTCTCCAAGGGGATACAAATGCTCTTTGTGAATGATGTCACCTCCTCTGCAGGAATGATCTTGCAGGCAAGAGTGAAGCTCCCAGCTCACAGGGCTCCTCATCCTCACCACTGGACTCTACTCTAAATCAGTCTCTTAACCTCAGCAAGGATTATGGCACCTATACCACGGTCACCTCCTCAACCAGTCCTGCCAAATCCGTGACCCAGCCAACAACCTTGGCCTTGAAATTCACCCCCCACACCAGTGACTTTCACCTTCACTCCAGCAATTCACTCGCCTGGAACTTGACATTGTCTGCAGTTGCCACTTCTAGTATTTTAAGCTTAGAAAGCTCATATTTTCATCATGGAACTTCCTATTCCTTGATTTCGTATTCTTACTAATAATGTTATTTGACTTCATTGAGCCTGTCAGCTCCCACAGAGCCCTCATTCTGATGCCAAGACTTTGGCTTCCTCCTGGTGATTCCTTCACTGACCATCCCAGTGTTCCAGGCTCATGGGTCTGCTGACACCTCCCCTAGTCCCCACATCACTGTCCACCTCGTCTGTCTGCCCCTCTTGCTGGGTCCATCCAGGAGGGTCCCTCCAACCATCTAATTTCTCTCTCCTGCTCCTGCTCTGGCACTGCTGAGCGGTGCTGTAGAAAATCCCACACTTATGTCAACTGGCACCGTGACAAATTTATCAGCCAGGCCCTCCTTGCGTCTCAACCTTTAGTTAGTTCTTTCTTTCTGTTTCCATTGGTTCCTGGTCAGTTCCCTCCCGTATTTCTCCCCAGCTCCTCTAACCTGTCACAACTCTCTCCTCATTCTCAGCAGATGACCTGCCAACCAACTGCCTTTGGGATTTCCTTTCTAGCTCTTTCTTTTAAAGATTCAGAAGTCTAGGCATCTTAAAAGTGACCCAGTGTGGGGAATGACAAGCATAAAACACAGCCCCTAAAGAATCGCCCAGCCGGTCATTTAGGCGGAGAGGAGCAATCTCCTCTGATGAGGGAAAGCAGGGCTGGGAGTGTCAGCGGAACAAGAGAACAGCTCTGCTGTCTTTAGTTACCCACTGAATACATTCTGGAGAGTTTTTGGTTTTGCCCTTGTCACTTCTGTTCTTCATCAGCTGGCGGGTGCCATGTGAGGCTGAGTGGCATCCTGAGGCAGAAGAAGATGATTACAGCAGGCGAGTCCCTGTCCCAGGCGGATGGTTTATAATCCAGATTACCCTGTGTCTCCTCCAAATGAGAAGGGACGGAGCAGCTATTTTCCCTGAGAGAGGTGTGTGTGTCTCTCAGAGTCATGCAGTAACCAGAAAATACCCGTCCATGGTGGCAAACAAGGGGCTAGGAGGCATCTCAACTTCTTGATGACCTCACCTCTCCCCATTCCCTTCCTTTTGGCCAGAATGAACCTCCTTCCATTCCTCCAACATGCTGCCTTGCTTACTGCCTGATCGTAGCTTATACAGACTTCTGGAAAGCCTTCTCTAATTGACCTAATCCTTCAGATTAGGTCAGGTGCTCCTGAGGCCACCTCTCAGCACATAACACACTCTATGGTTATTGCTGGTCTGCCTGTTTCCTCTTCCAGAATCTAAGCCCCCAAGAGCAGAGGTATCATTGGCCTTGTTCTAAAATGCAGGACCACTTTATTTAGTGTCTCTGTATTGGTCCCAGAGAATCAAGGATCTTAGATGTCAACAGGACAGTAATATGATGCACGGAGAGAAAAGAATCCGTGTAGATGAAGCTAGGCTGAGAGGGAATCGGTTCCCTCAGTGGCAAGAAGACCTAAAGTCACAACCTCTGCAGGTTTCCTGATGCAGCGACTCCAGCCCTCCATGCAGAGTCGGATGAGAGGCCACATCTCGGACAAAGGAGAAGCACCTGTCTGGAGGTAGGGCCTTTAAGAGGAAGGGGATTTAATATTATAGAGTGATTCAGGCAGGTGAACTCAGTGGCCTCTAAGGGAAGAGGGTTCACATGCTTCGCCTCAGCTGCAGTGCTCTCCCTGCTGCCTCTGCAGCCTGCACGCCACCCTCCAGGCCCTGCTCTTTGTTCTGGGATCTCATCCCTGACTCCTGCCTGTCCTAGCCCACCCAGGACTTTTTTTGCCAACCACATCGCATCTGGCCAACTGTGCCCAAGCCTGCATCCGGCCAGGCTCCGGGTCTGCTGGAACGACTTGACTTCACCAGCCAGGCACCAACCCAAACCCTGGGCTCTTGTGACAGGAAGTGAAAGGGTAACAGGCGGTCTACACAGAGAGGGCGCCCCACGGAGGCTGCACAGCTGAACTGAGCAAAGACGCTGACACAGATTTGCTTCTCTCTTTCCAGGCAAAATGCCCAACTGGCACTGTTTTTAGAGGAATTAAGCTGCTTTTGACTTAGACGGAGGATAATCACAAGTTCCTGGAGGATAATATTGAGAAGAGAATCTGTCGGGAGAGACATCTGATCACACTCAGATGGGGCAGGGATGGCAGTGGGATGCTTGTTATCCTGCCATCTTGTCCTTTGGCACAAACCTGTGCTTGTGCTTCCTCCCCTGGCACTTCTCCACTGTGCTACACATCAGCTCGTGAACTTTCCAAATTAGGGGAGGTGTGAGGCCCACCCCAGACCATAATCAGGATTTGTGGGCAAAGACTGGAGCCTGGGCATCTGCATCTTTACAAAGCTCACCAGGTGATTCTGAGGCCTTTCCTGTTGCTACCAACCATGACCAGATCTCTGCTCATGTTCAGGTCAGCGTGTCTGGCTAAAACCAGCGGTGCAGAGACAGGAGGATGCAGACCTCTGTACTTTTCCCCCACTCAGAAGCCACTCTGGGACCATGCACAGCAGGGGACTCAATGGGAAGGGCTTGTTCTGCTGTTCCTAGTGGCATTTTTAGAAACATACCATCCTACAACAGCCTCAGCCAATGTACTCATGAAGGACCATGGCAGAGATGACGACAGAGAATTGGTGTCAACTCTCCATGAATTGGCCCTCTTTAGTGGTTTAGTAGGCTGTGAAAATAGAATAGTGTAGCTGAGAAGTTTTCTCTCCTCTCAAGAGAAATCTCTTCACACAGGGCATGGCTAGAAACCTGTGGCCATCACTGCATTTGTTTCTGTAGTAGGGTGTTCATCTTTAGATGCCCAGCACTGTAGGAGGTGACTGACACATGCCTCCTGAGTGAATAAGCCACTGAGGCCACCTTCATGCTTGGGCTCTCGCTCTACCTATGTAAGTAGGTGGCCCAGTGAGGAAGTAGCTGGCCTAGTGAGGAAGTAACAGACTCAATGAGGAAGTAACTGGCTTAATGAGGAAGTAGCTGGCCAGTGAGGAAGTAGCTGGCTTAGTGAGAAAGTAGCTGGCCCAGTGAGGAAGTAGCTGACCCAGGGAGGAAGTAGCTGGCCCAGTGAGGAAGTAGGTGGGCCAGTGAGGAAGTAGCTGGCTTAATGAGGAAGTAGGTGGGCCAGTGAGGAAGTAGCTGGCTTAATGAGGAAGCAGGTGGGCCAGTGAGGAAGTAGCTGGCTTAATGAGGAAGCAGGTGAGCCAGTGGGGAAGTAGCTGGCCCAGTGAGGAAGTAGTGGGTCCAGTGAGGAAGTAGTGGGTCCAGTGAGGAAGTAGCTGGCTTAATAAGGAAGTAGCTGGACCATTGAGGAAGGTAGTCAAGAGAGTCCTAGATTGCCCAACTGCCCCAAACACTGCCTTAGAATCAAGAAGGAAACAATATTCTTAAGAACCAAGCCCTAAACTGCTGCCCTAAGTTCATGAGTTCCACCACAGCCATTGCCTGTCTACATCTCATTATCATGTTTCTGTCAACTGTTGCCACAACGCTGTGGCCTATGAATGTTCTCACATACCTAATTCCTTAAAACTAAAAGGAATCATCATTTCCATTCAGGAATTATTATCCAAATCATCCCTGAAGGGGAATGTCCAATTGTGTCCTATTGGCTCTTGGCTTAAGATATTTGGGGTGTCACAGAGAACAGACCAAATGACGGCCACTTCCCTGAACCTCATGGTGTGGAAGGAGCATGATAACCTTTTCAGTCACAACTTTAAATAAGGTGTGTTTTTATGGGTTTCTTATGCTGGGCTCCTAAGGGAGGGAGTACGATGCTGTGGAAGGAGCACTGGACTTGGAGTCAGAAGACCTGGATCCACCACCGACCAGCTGAGTGTTGCTACACAAAGACTTCACCTCTGTAAGCTTCCATGTCCTTATGTGTATATGTCCTCCAACTCTCCAGGTTGTTGAAATAAAGTGATGTGTTTTAAGGAATGCTAGGCTTTCCTCTAAGGACACTTCCTGCCAGGAGTCCTTGGAGTCCTCTCTCGTGGTGGCTGGTCTCTCTCCTCCATCCCCTGGACCCTGTGGTGGAGCTGGAGTCCTTCTGCTCCTCACAGATGCAGACTTTTCCTCATTTTATGACTCTCATGCCCTGAGATTATACTGCCCACTACCCCTTCTCACTCTAGTCTGGTCCCTGTGCCCGCCTCTAGCCCCTCAGCCAGATCCTGGTTCACTGCCACTCTGTAAGTATCACAGCGCTAATCCTGTCATAAGTCACACACATGGCCGCTCTAGTCCCGGCCCTCCTTGCTCTCAGTGCTCCTGTCCTCCACCTCTGCGGCTCACTGCCACAGCCATTCCTCTGACAGAATTACCAGTAACTGCAAATTCCATCCCAATCTCAATCTCAGCTACCTTACACTGATCACCTCCTCCTATCTTTCTGGTCCTCTGCCTCCAGTAACCCAACTCCAACCAGCTTTCAGCCTTGCCAGAGGCCATAATCCATTAATTCTGTCTGCTTTTCACAGCGCCTCCCCATGTGTTCAATTGTTACAGTCAATCCCTGGCACACATAACTTCTGCATCCTTCTTTCCCTTTGCTATCCCTGCCCTCTAATCATATTTGCTGAGTCCATTCACTCCTTTACTCTCCTAGATGATTACTTCATAGTATCCCCTCAATCCTGAAACTTCCAATACCTTCTCTACCATTCTCACTTTTAGCTGAGGGCTTAGATTACTACTTTATCAAGAAAACAGAAGCAATTAGAAGAGGATTTAAAATCTCATCACTGCATCCCACCCACCCATCTGGGTACACACAACCTCCCTCCCTTCCTTCCACCAAGGCCAATCCCTCCATCTAAGCCCTAGACACCACCCCCTTTCCATAATTATGCTAGTGTTTCTTTCATTAAAAAAAAGAAAGAAAGAAAGACCTTCTTGACCCCATTTCCTCCTTTAGTTACTGCCTCCATTTCTCCCCCTCCCTTAATCAAAATTCCTGGAAAGAGATGTCTGGACTTGCTGTCTACAATTGCTTTCCTCCCTGTCTACCTCTGAATCCACTCCAATCAGGTTCTGCCCCTACCTCTCTCCTGAAACTGCTCTTCCAAAGTTAATGACCTCCACATGATTAAATCCCACAGTCATTTCTCAGTTGCCATCTGGCCTCTTCCATCAGCAGGTCAAGTGTGCATGTGACATCCTTGATTCCTCTCAAGTTTACTTGGCTTTTCGAAAACGCTCACCTGGTTTTCCTTCCATCTTTCTGGTTCCTACTTCTCAGTCTCTTTCACTGACTCTTCTACTCGTCTCAAGCCTTAAAAGGTGGGATTCCCAATGTATATGCACAGTCTTCGTCCAGCCAAGAAAGGCGGAGACTGCCCAGGGAAGCCCTAGCTTGAGCTCTATGAGGCTCTGCCCTCCTTTCTTCCACTGGGTCCAAAGTGAGCCAGTGCCTAGAGCTCTCACTCCCCGAACCCAAAACCCCTTCTTCATTGGCTTTTCCACATGTGACCTGGGGATGAAAAGCAAGGTGGCCATTGGGGGTAGTAAGACAGCCTGAGGGCAAGGGACAACTGCCACTGTTAGAGTCTGTGTCAGGCTGGGAGCTGTGGAAGGTGACGGCCAACCACAAGCTGCTGCACCCTCCATGGAACAGCTTCTCAGGAGGTCACACATCACTGCCTGAGTAATGGAGTCCAGCAGAACATAAGAAAATGGGAGAATCAGGTGGGTTTTTGCGACTTTTTTTCCTAAAACCAAGATGTTAAACTTTGGCTCACTGAGAAATGAGGTGTAAAGACGGACGTGACTGCTACGAAGGAAAGAAACAAGGGTTCGTTTTATTGTTATTTTCCCCTTTTGGAGGGGAGGGGTTGGGGCACCAGACAGGTTTCCCGTTTGAGGACTGATAAGGATTTGCCTTGGGACACTGAAAAAAAATAACTCTCAGGGTTACAAGGGAAAATGTATTCTTCCTGGGGAAATGGAAGAGTCAGGATGCTACTATTCCCACACAGGCCTGGTTTGCCAGATCCAGTGGTGACGGGTGGCCTCCTGGCCCTGGGATGGGCCTTCTCCTTCCAGGCTGGGTTTAGCCTGACTTACAGCTCCAAAAGTCTCTACCTCCACTCAGCAAACAATGCCAGAGAAACATCTGCTACCCCTAACCTTCCACTTCCCAAAAGAAATGATTAAAAAGTTAAAGAAACACTTCCATATGGAAGAATCCAATCCCAACAGGTCACCACAAAGATACTTCAAACACAATAAAACAGGAAGAGCTAAAAAAAAGCAGAGAAGTTCACAGAACCCACACAATCTTTTATATAAGAAAAAAAAAAGCTACTCTGGGTAACTTTACACAGTTCAGAACACCATTTGGCAGTTAAGTATGTCCTTAATCTGCTCAATTTACTTATTACAGTAAAGGTTTAGAAGAATTTGAGAGTGGTGGCCAAAAATACTGCAATAATCTCTACTCCTAAAGTAAACTTACAAAGTGAATTAACTTCTTCGACTGAAATATTTCAAAGTTGAAAGTGTTCACCCTCCCCCTTCCCACCCCCTCCAAAAGAGACTGGCCACAGGGAAGACACGGTTATTTAAAATCAGAGACACTTGAGTGGATTTATGGTTATTCATCCGACAAACATTTATTGGGCACTTAAAATAAGCTGGCCCCAGTACTAGTCACTGAGATAGAACACTAAGGGTGCCAACCTCCCTCGGAGGTGCTTACAACACAGCAGGGAGACTAAGTCAGAACTCAGACCTACCGAGCAGCCCAGACAGACCTGGCTGCTAAATCTCCATCCTCCCACAGCTGGGCAACAGTGGACAAGACACTTCACCTCTCTGAGCCCCCGTTTCCTCAACTATAGAATGAGGTAGAGCTATCTCCATTATAGGGCTGGTAGAAGCAAGGATTAATGGGAGTATTCGTGGGCATGCCACAAATTGCTAATACCAGGAAGACTTTCTTCTCTGTCTCTGAAGCCTTATGAAAAGCTAAGAACCTGTGGATGTTTTAAGGGCAGAGGAAAGGGAGTGGACAAAAAAAAAATGACCTTTAAGGAGTGAGAGCAAAAAGAAAAAAGAAAAAACAATACAATAAAAATAATTCTACCAATATTTAGTTTAAATGTACTAGAAATTGTCCTTTTCTTTGGAGAGTAACTGAAACAGAGACAGTTCGCCCAGAGTTTGGCCAGTGAGGGCAGAGGGAAGCCTGTCAGGCTCTTGGAAGCACATTACCGATCCATGGGGAAGACCCAGGGCTGTGGGCAAAGCCCAGCCTCCATCCAGGAGGCTGCATGCTGACTTCTTGGTCTGCTCCCTTGGGCCTTAAATTGCTTCCTGAGGTGAGGACCCCAGCTAATGGTTTATTTACAACAGGAAGAAGCAATTACCTTGGAGAACACTGACTCATACACCCTCCCATCAGCCAGGATGGCCAGCACTCTGCACCAATAACCCCCCGAAAGTGCATGAACCTGCAACTGCCTTCCTTAACAGACATGGCCAGGGGTCTCTATGGGGCTCAGGTGAGGTGAGTGTAAATGAAGTGTGAGCAGGGGAGCCAGGGCAGCAACGCCCGGCTCTGAGCTTAGGAAGTATAAAGTGCTGCTACTGCTTTTTTTTGTGGAACCTTAGGCAAGACCCTTATCCTCTCTGGGCAAAATGACTTGATCAATTCATGAGCCCGAATCTAGCTTCCCCAAAAGAATGTTGTCAGTAACATTAAAACAAACAAGCAAAAAATGGATACAGAAAATCCTGGTAGATGAATGGAATGGAGCGCTCGGACAAAGTACAAAGGCATGTGACTGGGGAAGTCAGGCTTGGAATGAACACAATGCACCTTCCAAACTGGGAAGTCAGATTACCTGTTACGTAAAAGTTGGCAAGGCTGCTGGCAACATTGCTGGGCTGGGGGTAAGCATAGGTGGGTAAGGTTTCTAGAAAGACCCACAGAGAAAGAGGAGGGAAGCTTAAAGCCCTCTATAGGAGGAGGCTGACAAAGACAATGGGAAAGAAGCCTAAAGAAATGCAGGCTGTCTGCTCTCATATTTAATATCCAAGAACTAAAGGCAGAAGAGGTGCAAAAAGCTTAATAGTATTTGTAGTTCAAATTAAAGTGTTCAAAGCCCCGTTATAGAGCAGGGTAATGTATGCAATGACATCTGGGAGTGCAATCAGCAGAGCGCTTTCAAGAGCTGCCAAAGCAAACAACCAAATAACAAATCCACTTTACAGATCATCAATCCGGTCCTGGACTTGCCAAGGTAAATAGTAAAAGGCTGAAGTTTGCTTTGCAAACCAGGGAGCTGAGAGTTTAGCAAGGCCTTGGTCCAGAGCAGCGCCACTGGGGCAGGGTCTCTGGAGCTTCAGGCGCGAAAGGAGAGCCAACAAGCCCTGTATCTGAAAAAGTCCAGAGAGGGCTCCCTGGAGCGGGGGTCTGAAGACAGACTTCGGTCTGGCAGGTGGCCGCAGTGGCCAGGTGGGGTGGCACCCTTGCAGGTGCCCCTCACTGGCTCAGAACACGGTGTTTCATGTTCCTGGCTGCACTGGGGTTTGTGGATTTCTGAGAAGAAAACATAACCAAAAGCTGCTTTTCCTCCCTTTCTTCCAGTCTCTATGAAAGGTAGTTAATTCCCAAAGCCAGAAAGGCTTTTCTCAGAGAAGTCAGTCAGCCTCCAGGGGAGAAGGTGCAGCCCTGGGGAGTGGACGCTCCCCAGAAAACCCAACTCCCTGGGAAGCCAACTCCCTCTGCTTCTGAGTCTGAGGCAGTTCTAGAGAAGCAATGGCCAAGGAACCCCCCTTGGGGTCACTGCTCAGACTGTTATAACTGGGAAAAAGGGCCAGACCCTCTGGTCAGAGCCAGTAGACAGAAAACAGCAGTTCTGGGAGAGAGGGGTTAGAAGAGCTAGTCCTGAAAAATTAGGCGCGTTGACCAAGGACATATTACAAATGAGGCCTGGAGAGCGGGATGCAGCATGTCAGGCTGGAGGGGATCTCCTTCCTCACCCGTGGAAGAAATTGTTGCTTTGAATTTATAGAGCACACACAAGGCCTTAGGAGTTCAGGGGAATCAGACTTGACTAGCATGATGCTCCCTGAAGGGGAGTTTGCCCGAGTCAACTTGGTGAGAGAAAAAAACAGCCTGTAAAGGATGCAAGCTAAAAGTAGAGGTAGTAATGTGCCGAGGGAGGCCTCCTTCAGCCTGCTCCAGATGTTCTGGGATAACAACAGTGCTGGGGAAGAGCACCCTGGTGACTGAGGTCTGGGGCTGGATGCAGGTTTGGGCTCTGTCTACCCCGAGAACAGCTCGGGGTAGTAGAGGGTCTCAGTCTCAGGGTACTAGGTCAAGGCCCCCCAATGGGTCAGGTGTTTACTGGGCACTAGGAATATCAGTCGCTGTTATAATGAACTGTCCCCTGTGACATTTATGTTTCCCCCCAAATACAATATTTTTGTGGCTCCTTTGCCCTCTTATGACCTGCAATGTGTAAGGCACTGGTTCAATAATTGACTTCATTATCATTCTTACCATATAAGTATAACATAGGTTTTATCAGCCCATTTTATAGTTAAGGAAACTGAGGCTTAGAGAAGTTATGTCACTTGTTCAAGGTCATCCAACTCACCCTGTCTTTTTCTGTGACTTCTAAGGAATGAAATGTTGGTCCCTACCTCCCCCTTCTCTCAACAGCTTTTAAAGGCAATGGGTGGACACAAGCTGGAAAGCCCTTTGTTGATGTTCCTCCTGCATCATGGGATCATTTGTTCACACATCTGTCTCCCTTGTTAGACTGTGAACACCCAGAGGGCTGAGACTGACTGATTACATTTCTGAATCTCTACGGGGGGCTCACCATATTGTATGTTAAATTAATATAAATGAATGAATGAACTGATGACACACACCTGGATGCTGACTCATCTATCAGCCAGGGAAACAAAGGACTGGAAAGGTTCTAGAATCTGCTAAAGCTGTATAGCTAGTCTAGGGGGCAAAAAGGGGACTCAGGCTCAGGAGGCAGGAAAGGCTGGCACACATCGTGTGACATGCACAGGATTGGCAAGGTGGCGCACAGAGCGTGGGCTGAGGAGAAGGTGTATTATTGGCAGCAATGAAGCAGAGGCCTGCCTGCCCCACAAAGTGTCTCGTTTTGTCCTGGGCCTGGCCTGAGCTCATGAACAGTTACTGCTTGATAAGGACTGGCGCCCTCACAAGATTACAGCCAGAAATCAGGTGCTGGGCACAAGCTCCTCCAAAGATAGAGCTTTTCCAAGACCAACAACCTGCCGAGGTGGCTGCAAAGTCTGAGGGCCAGCAGCTCCCTGCGCAGCATTGCACTCGTCCCCACACGGGGTTCCACTTCTCTGCTCACCCTGCTTCCCCTCTGACTCATCTTCCAGTGAAGGTTCAGAAATAGGCTTGAGGTGGCTTCAGGGAGATAGGAGGGCCCCCTGGACAAGCACCTTGATGGAATTTACAGAAAAGGGCTATGCAGAGCCACTAGGCTACAGCAGTATTGGTTGGGGGAGGGCAATACTCTAGACAGGACAGTGAACTTGGAGTCACAGTGCCAGGATACTGTCATGGCTTTACCTTTTACCTACAACATGACTTCTCTGAGACTTAGCTCCTATTCTATAAGGTGGATAATAATTGTCCTTTAATAGGACAATAATTCCTATTTCATAGGATATCAGGGGGATTAATAGAGGTAATGGAGTTGAAAGAACTCTAAAATTTGTAACAGTCTCTTCACATGAGATTTCTTTTCTTGCTGTCAAATTGAACTATTTGACATAAATCTAACCAGTGAACTATATGCTCCTCACAAACACAGTGAGCAGGGGGCTCCCAAGGGAAGGAAGATGGTCTCTAGGTTGACGAATGGATGGGAGGGGGCATGATGGTAGGAGAGCAGGAAGTTCAAGGCCAAGAGGACTCCTTATCTGAAAGCTGTCCTAATGAGACACTGCTTTAAGTGGGTCGCCAGGCAGTATCTGTTCTAAGAATGCCTTCTCATGGCCCGTGAAACATGGGAGAGAACCTAGCTGGGTGCTTCTCCACAGAGAGAGGAGGCCTGTGGTCCAGCCCCAGAGCCTGGCAGAATGGGTGGCAACTCTCTGCACTTGTCTGAGGCAGCCTCGCCCCGCTCACAGGTCAGGACCCACATGCCAAACCAGACACACATATGGAGACGGTTAGCCCACACATGCAAAAAAGACAGACCAGCACAGGATGATACATGGAAAAGGCCAGCTTGGTACAAACCAAAAAAAGTACACCACCCAAACCCATCATGGGCTCAATTATGTGCAGATAAAGCTCTCATCAGCTCCAGATGGGCTGAGGACTCAGAAGGGTGGTCACTTCATGCCGACAAGCACACCTGCCACCTGCTGAGTACACACTGACAAGCCCACACTGGACTGAAATGGCATAAAAACGTGTTCTCTGCACAAGAATTCTCTTTCCCCTTTCTCTCACCTCTAGGAGTGGGATTTAAGAAGGGTTATAGTGTTTGGGCCTTTTTCTTGAGGCTAAAGTGGCCTAAAACCAGTCTGGGCTTATACTAGGTGACCCCTCCTCTGTCAAGGTAGGCAGCCAGGGGACTCGGGAAAATGAGGGATGGGGCATTTGGCTGTTTTCCAATCTTCTCCCCATTCCCAAGGAAATTCAGAAGCTCTGGTGTTCATACCTCAGAAACCAACTGGGAAAATCGAGTGTCTTGGAATGAAACAAGGCGGCAGGGCTTGCCACATGCCTCAGAAAAGGGCAAATTCTCTGAAGATCAGCAGGGACCTTTGGAATTTACCCAAAGAGCCTCCCTCTCACTCCCAACCCTATCATCTCCACCCCCCACCGCTTTTGCTGAAGGTTCTAGGTCGTTACTGGTGTATATATATATGTATTTGTCTTGTCTTTCTGAGAAACTTGGAACCTTCTGGAGGGCAGAACAGGGTCTTAGGTGCTTTCCTCACTCTATAACATCTGGCACCTGCAGAAGGTTTCTAACAGGGAGTTGTATTTGTTCAACAACAAACCTGCTGTGTGTCTGGCACTGTGCTGGTACATACTTGTAACCAAGAGAGGCCTTTGGGAGGTGGCTTCGCTTGATCCCTTAGGGAGACAGCAGAATGGTCTCATCATGATCGTAGGATGTCAAAGCTGGCAGAGGCCATACAGTACCATTTGCTGACTTTGCAAACTGAGGCCCAGGGAGAGAGAATAATTTGTCCCTGGGCATGCTATGAGCAGAGTTACAGTGCTGGGATTAGAACTTGGGTCTTCTCCCTTCCAGACCAATGCTGCCCGAGTCCTCTGTGCATTTTAGGTATCCCCTGTGTGCTCACTGGCATGTGTTGCTGAGGGATGGCCAGATAGGTTTGGTACTCCTGGAACACTGAGGTCAGAGAAACTAACAGGTCTGTAGGGAGAGAGTGTTAATCTCAGAGTTAGCACCAACTTAGCCAACTGGCCACACACTCAAGTATTGGCCTCCTCCATAAAACCTTCCACTCAGAAGGACAGCTTGCTGCCCAGTATATGAAGGCCTACATTTAGGGGCCCAGGCCAATTCAGGAGTTAATACTTGGGAACTACTCCCAGCCGTCCTCCCAGCCTGTGAAATGAAATCGGAAGTTTCAGAAACTGGAAGCCTTGAACTGAAAGCTTTTCTTTTTTTTCTTTCTTTCTTTTTTTTTTTTTTTGGTAGAGACAGAGTCTTACTTTATCACCCTCAGTAGAGTGCTATGGTGTCACACAGCTCACAGCAACCTCCAACTCCTGGGCTTAAGCAATTCTCTTGCCTCAGCCTCCCAAGTAGCTAGGACTGCAGGCGCCCGCCACAATGCCTGGCTATTTTTTTGTTGCAGTTTGGCCAGGGCCGGGTTTGAACTTGCACCCTCGGTATATGGGGCCGGTGCCCTACCCACTGAACCACAGGTGCCACCTGAACTGAAAGCTTTTCAACTTGAAAGAGACTTCCAGGCATCTAGACTAAATTCTGTACTGTAATAACTTGTTTGCTTGGCAATTTCTCCCATTCAATAATAAATTGTATTAGAGTAGGGGCTGTGTCTTAGTCATTTTTAGATTTCCAGTGCCTAATAATGTCTGATAAAAGGAAATTCTCAGTAAATGCTCATTAAACAAACATTGTGAACTTGGTAATCAGGGACAGCTTCCTGGAAGAGTTAGCGTTTGAGTGGTGTCTTATAGTCTTCATAAATAAACATAGCTAAATCATGCAGGTAAGCAGGGAGGAAGGAGAGAGGATGAACGCAGGGCGCACGGAACCCTTTTCCTCCCCCTTCTCAGTATCACCCAGAAGAGCTATTCCTGTCCCCTTACTATTGTTGTCTTTAAAAGTCTTTTGTTATTTCTGAGTAGGAAAGTAATATATGGGCCTACTTTTGTGGTTCATGCCTGTATCCTAGTGGTTTGGGAGGCTGAGGTGAGAGGATTACTTGAGGCCAAAGTTCCAGGCTGCAGTGAGCTATGATTGTGCCACTGCACCCCAGCCTGGGTGACAGAGACTCTGAACAAAAGAAAAGAAAGGGAAGGGAAGAGAAGGAAGAGGAAAGAGGAATGGGAAGAGGGAGGAGGGGAGGAAGGGAGGAAATAAAAAGAAAAGTAATATGTAGACCAAAATTTGTATCATCCCAAAATGTATATATTGAAACCCTAAGCCCTGGTGATTTGGTATTTGGAGCGGGGGACTTCAGGAGATCATTAGGTAATAAGATGTAGCTACTTCAAAGGACACTTAAAAAGAGTTTTAAGTCTTAAGCAGATATCCAATGTTTGGGAGATAATTAGGTCACAAGGGTGGACTCCTCATGATGGGATTAGTGCCCTATAAAAAGAGAGCTTTCTTCCTCACTCCCTGCCATGTGATGACATATGGAGAAGATGGCCATCTGCAGACCGGGAAGGGTCCTCACCAGACTCCAGATTTGCTGGCAACTTGATCTTGGACTTCTAGCCTCCAGAACTGTGAGAAATTAATATCTGTTATTGAAGCCACCCAGTCTGTGGTATTCTGTTACAACAGCCAGAATTAATTAAGAGGCTGATAACTGTAGAATAACTACATAAAATTGAATAAAAGAATGAGAATTCCCTGTTTCTTTGTTTCTGTTTTCTACTTCCCCCAGAGACAACCACTATTAACTGAGTTTAATGCTTACACTGGCACCTAGGCTTCCTTCCTCCTGTAGGATCGTAGTATATATACCTCACTTTTCACCTGCTTTTTAATTATTTTAATTTTAATTTTTTCAGGCACTAACATTGGCTATCTGCTTAAAACTCTTTTTAAGTGTCCTTCAAAGTAGCTATACATTATTGTGTGATATATGCATACGAATATACCTTTACTCTCTCTACTGATCAATAATTGGATTATTTCTTTTTTCCCTTTGTATTAAACAGTCCTTTTTACCTATCCTATAATACTTCAACCTACATTTTTGTGGGATAAATTCCTAGGACATAACTTGCTGAGTCAAAAAGAATAAATTAATATATAATGGTTGCTACCAAATTGCCTTCCAAAAAGGGTACACCAATTTGCACTCCCATGACTAGTGTATGAACAAGCACTCCACCTTTAAAAAGGTGAGGCCTAGTGCTCACCTGCCGTGAACTGAGCGCCACCTCTGTCGCTCAGAACACCTGCCTCATGTGCTGTTGCTCCCTCATCTCTTTGCATCACACACCTGTCATCTAACTCTCAATACAGTCTCAGCACACCTCTACAAAATCATGAACACTTATCATATCAATTTATAAATGTCTGTAGTCCCATTGCCTCTACATATAGTGCTTGAGCTGCCTCATGGTAGAGATGGAGTCCAATCCATCTTTTTATCATGTCACATTCTTCTCTCCCCATCCTCTCCCAAGGAAACACCTAGTCCAAACATCTCTTCTGGGCTGAAGACCTACAGATGCAGTGGTGGATTCGATATTTTGACATTTCTATTGGAAGCTGAGTGTGTCCACACCTTTTTCTTCACACTTAAATGAATAAGTAAAATGAATAAAACGAGTCAGAAAACCAGGGACTATCCTTACCATCTCCTCCTCTCCCATCTCCTCATATCGTTCTATCATGAATACGGAATCTACCTTCTAAATAATACTCTTAACTGTCTGCTCCTGTTTGCTACTAATGGCAGCCTAATCCATTCACTCATCTTCCACCCCACTTTTCTAGCACTCCTGTAGACAGAATAATCTTTTGAAAACTCAAATATGATCATGTCACCCTCTTCTGAAAACATACTTCCCACTGCTTTTAGGATGAGACTAAAATCTATAGTGAGCAGCAAAACCTTACAGCCTCACCCCTACTATTTTTCCTTCTAGCCATACTCGCCTCTTCCTCAATCCTTAATTTCCTTCTGTTTTTTTTTTTTGTTTTTTTTGAGACAGGGTCTCCCTCTGTTGCCCTGGGTAGAGAGTGTTGGCATCATTATAGCTCACAGCAACCTCAAACTGCTGGGCTCAAGTGACCTTGATAATTTCTTTCTCTTCCTCCACTTCTGTCCCCTTTGCTGAGTTAACACACCCATCAGAGCTTAAGTTAAATGTGACATCCTTTGAGAAACTCCCTGAATGCCCCTTTTAGATGTTGTCATACCACACAGAATTTTTCCTTCGTAACACTTCATGCAATTTGTAGTTGTTAATTTGTGAGATTAGATTATTGTCTTTTCTCCTGCCTAGACCATAAACTTCACGAGCTCCATTGTGTCTGGGCAGAGAGCATTAAATGGTATACACCGTAGCCATCAGTGGACATGTGATGGATGCTGAACTAATGAATGTCGGGAGCTCGGTAATGTGTGACAGCGTGATTTTTCATTCTTTTTTTCTGCTAAGGTTTCCTTGCCGTACATTTCCTTTGTATTAAACAGTGCTTTTCCCTATGCTGCAATACTGGACACAGACGGTGTGAGTCATGTCCCAGGTGACAGTCCCTAGGGACCTGCCTATCCTATTTATCCTGTGTGAAGACCAGGAGAAATGGAGATACTCTTTTGGAAAACATCTCCTTTAAAGAGCCCCTGCTTTGTGGAGTTGCCCCATCGCTCTCTCCTGCTAGTCAGAGTCAGGCCTGCTACTCTTGGAATCCAGCCAGCCATTCTTTGTAGAGCACCCCCTGTCACTTTAAGATTTTAGTCCCTTGCTTGGGCCATATATCAATGCTCCCTGCTGCAGTGGCTATGCTGTCTGCTGTTCAAATTTGTCCAATTAGACACAGCCCCGTGGGGTGGAATTCAGTGTGAAATGTGCCTGCCACTGACCAAGAATGAATTGGTGTGGAAAGCCCTCAGGGAGAGCCAACACAGGTCTTCCCAGGACCGGCTCAGTACCCTCCGGGTGGGTGACTACCTCCCTGAGGCACAGGGTCACCCTTGCAACCCTAATAACTGTTCAGGGCTGGGCAGGGAGGGGCCAGCCCACGTAGGTGTGAGGCAGAGTGGAGGCTAAGAACCAGCCCCCACAGATATGAAAGGTCAGGGCACTGCTGTGTGGCTGGTAGTTACTTGCCATAGTCTCTTTCAGCCACTCCCCAACACGAGTGCAATAGAGCCTGTGGCCTGCGTGGTTCAGAGGGGACACAGTTAAACATTCAAAAGGCTCCAATCTGTAACTCAGCTGGCAGTAGTGGGGGCAGAGAGGAGCTTCTTAAAGCACAGGCAAACTCTTGATCATGAAGGGATTGTAGGAGCAATGGTTTTAAGAGATACTTTTTAGTATTTCTAATAAAAAAAAATCTCGTTTGCAAAAACTCTTATTTTTAAATTTTTATTTCTCCTCAAGCAGCTCAAACTTTTCTTCTAAAACTCTTGAAAACCTTAGCTAAAACTGTACACAAAACAGATGGATGTCTATTAGTACACTAACCTGGACCCAAGGAAGGTGGTTGGGTCCCTTTCTTCTCTGACTCATTTACTGAACATTTACCCAGGGCTTAGTGTGTGTCTGGTACCTGGGATACAGAGAAACTGAAAGGCAGATTCTCTGCCTCCCGAGTCCTCAGCCTGATGGGAACAGAGTCCCATAATGCCCCACATGCTCAGCAACCCTGCAGAGGCTTCCAAGAGCACCCTGAGCCAAAGACGTTTGAGGATCACACTATGAAAAGACACCAAATACCTCACAGACGCTATCAGTTCTTGTCTCCCATCCAACCTTTGACACTAAACTATCCTTTTCCCAAGAAGCCCACGTGGGGGCTGCTGCTTCCGCACAGCTGACCAGCAGCAGAGAAGTCAGACGCTCTCTGAATCCTTGGAGGGAATCGGTGCCTATTACACAAACAGGGACCCACCTTTGGCCTGAGATGCCACACGGAGGAACTTGGTCACCACTTCCCTGCTGAAATTCACCTCCTTCACACATTCCCAGGTTCATAATTTTGATATTTCTCAAAATACTTTTACATTATCAACACATTTTCTCTTTCAAATTAATCCTCCCTTGCAGGAAGGGCTAGTGTCACTGCTTCAGTTTACAAAGTAGAAAACTAAAACCCAAGGCAGTTCAGGGCCACTCCCGTGATTACACAACTGGCTAGTGAGGGTTAAAGCTGAGACCTAGAACCCAGGGCTAGAACCCCTTTATGCCAATTTCTCGCTACACTCCTTATTTCCTGTTCTAGCAGAGAGCTCGATATAAATTCACATTTAACTAGTGAGATTTAACAGGAAAAGAATAATCACAATGGGTTATAAATGAGTCCTTCCCCCTGGGGAAGTTTGGACTCTCCACAAAAGTCTTCTCATCTCTGAAAGACTCCCCTTTGTGAAATGAACAGTCTGGCCCGTGGTCATCAGCTGTCTAAGACTCCGAGTTACAGTCAATTTCCCCATGTGACGCTGAATCCATGTGACCATTCTACTTTTTCTTTCTGTCTTTTTTTTTTTTAAACCAACTGCTTAGCAGCTCAATCAAACCAATTGTGATGCTTTCAAAAGGCATCAAAATAGCTACAACTCTCCCTGAAAAAAAAGGAAAGTGACTTGTTTTCAGGAAAAAATGTAAAGTACTCTCCCTAGGATACTCAAACAGATATTCATTCCATGACAAATCCCCCTTTTCTCCCAGAGCCCCTGCCTCTCTTTTAAAAGAAAGGCTTAAAAATATCAACACCAATGAGATTATACTTTCAATTTACTTCTGGCCAAATTTTATTTTCAGCCTTGAGTAACTGGGAGTTCTTTATGGTCAAGGACAAAAAAACTCGAGGCTGGAAAAACTTCATTAAAAAACCACCCAACACAACTCACTTGTTTGAAACTGAGCAGGGACAGGAGAAAGGGAGGAAAAAAGAAAAAAGAGTGGGAGAGAGAGTGAGGCCATGTTCTTGGCTGTGCCTCAGGTCCGCAGAAATGTCACAGCTGAACAGTGGTGAAGTTATAATCTCACTCCCCAGAGGCTGGTGGAAGGCTTGGGGGAACGGGTGTGACCCCAGTAGGCAGAACAAGTTCTCACTAAGAGTGAGAGAAGAATCTTTCTGTTCCTAAAAACTGCTCAGTTTAACA
>CAUYQV010181301.1:0-22577 GCA_963574575.1 Galagoides demidoff
CCGCCTCCCAAGTAGCTGGGACCACAGGCGCCCGCCACAACGCCCGGCCATTTTTTGGTTGCAGCCATCATTGTTGTTTGGCGGGCCTGGGCTGGGGATTCGAACCTGCCACCTTAGGTGTACGTGGCTGGCGCCTTAGCCAATTGAGCCACAGGCGCCGAGCCCTGAATGGGAATCTTGAGCTAAATCTTATTTTGTTTTCGTTTTCTAAAAAAGACTCCTAATCAAAGATCTTTGCATCCACCAAATCTAGACATTGGATACAGGGTGTTAGGATTTTAAGTTGTTTTTTTTTTTTAACGTCTTATTTGGAGATAATTGTAGATCTATATGTAATTGTAAGAAGTAACACAGAGCAATCTTGAAAAACATCCACTTAATTTTCTCCAGTGATAAAATCTTGCATAACCGTAGTGTGATATCACAACCAGGAGATCAGCATTGATAAAATCTAGCGGCCCTACTCTGATGTCACCAGTTTTACATGCGTTCATTTTGTGTGTGTGTAGTTCTGTGCAATGTTGTCAAGAGCAGCTTCTCCTAACCACCACCCCAATCAAAATACATAACAGTTCCATCACACACATCTTTCTTCTTGCTCTAGGGGGGTAGGTTTCATCTATGCTAGTCTTATGCCTCAAGTGAAAAGGGATGGGGGTTGGGATGAGGAGGGAGGGTGGCTTTCCCTGAATATACTCTCCCAAAATGACATTGGGTGGGGGGGATGTTTAAGATGAGAATTACTACAAGGGTTGATAGGCGACAGTGAAAATCTATTAGTGAAGGCTGCATGAGAACCAAGGTCAGGCTGTTCAGTGGGTAAATAGACCTCATTGGGTCAAACAATGGAGGCAGAGAAGGTGGTTAAAGGTGGAATATATTTTTATCCTACCCTCCCACCACCCCGACCCACCTCAAACATCCTCCTGCCAGGCTTCCAGGCGTGTTCCCTCTTCATGTTAAAACCCAGCCACTATTGTAACAGTGGCCCAAAGGATAGATTTTCAAAGGCCCTGCTGTCCATACTGATGATGGAAGCATGGGACCTCATTGTTGTCACTGGATTCAGAATGACGTCACCTCCTCCCCACGTCATTGCCTGCATGCCAAGATTTCTCACCCTTGGCATTATTGACCCTGTGAGCCAGATAAATCTTTGTTGGAAAGAAGAGAGGACAGTGCTGTCCTGTGCATTCAAGGCGGATTAGCCACATCCCTGGTGCCCCTGACCTCTGGATGCCAGTAGCATCACCCTCACCCCAGTTGTGACAATTAACGATATTGCTCAATCACCCCATGTTGAGAGCCATTGCGCCAGGCGATTGGGGGTTCAGTTCAACTCTCTCCTGCCACCCTTGGGTTTCAGCAGCAGGCCATGTGCAGGACGCTCACTCCTCCTGTCTGCCGGGACCTTACTGGCCAAACAAAGCCTACAGTTTACTAAAAGGTTTCTCCCATCAGTTTCTCTCTGACAGAACACTTATACCATACGTCATATTTAAGCTGAAACAAACTGGCCTCCTGGAACCCTTCCTAGTTTTTAAAACTCTCTGTGGTTTACAGGCAAAGTCAGATTCATTTGGGGGATGACTCTGCATCATTGAAGAATCTAGTGCTGGCCTCGTACCAGCCTCCCAGTCAGAATTCCTTGACGTCTGCCCGCAGACGGGCTGAGTCCTGCGCACATCTCTACTGACTAATCTTTTAGAAGCATCAACCTGAGTCACTGTACCTGACATTTACTTGTACCCCATCCCTCTTTAAAAACACCATACATTTAGCCCATACACATGGGCTATGGCGGACATGCTCACACCTGTAATCCTAGCACTATGGGAGGATGAGGTGGGTGGATCTCTTGACCTCAGGAGTTCCAGACTAGCCTGAACAAGAGCGAGACCCAATCTCTACTAAAAATAGAAAAATTATGTGGACATGGTGGTGGGTACCTGTAGTCCCAGCTACTTGGGAGGCTGAGGCCAGAGGATCTCTTGAGCCCAAGAGTTTGAAGTTGCTGTGAGCTACGATAACATGGCACTCTATCCAGGGTGACAGAGTGAGACTATTTCAAAAACCAAACCAAAAACAACACCATACATTTATCCACTTTCCAGTTGCTTCTCCTCCTTCCGTAGTGAATTACCTGTCTATGGACTCTCACATGCTTTCTGTTCCGATTCATGCTATTTCCTCCTCTGAGGTCTCTCTCCTCGGGCAGATACAGCCCCATGTCCTACAGAGCTCACACCTTCTCCAACCACCCTCTTCTCTGCACCCCACATTCACTCAGGTCCTCTAGTCACATAATCTCATGGCATCCTAGACTGAAGTGTGCCACATTCAGCGCATTAAAAACACATGGCCCCCAGATAACTTTGAATTTCACATAAATAACAAGATGTTTTTAGTGTAAGCATGTCCTAGGTATCTCATGGGATATACTTAAAAAGAAGCCTATGTGTTGTGTATCTGACATTCAAAGTTAACTGGGCCTCCTTTACTGTAACTGGCCACCCTGCCTTTGGTGCACTTACCACAGTTGAAATTATTTGTATTTGTGTGACTAATTTCATGATGACATTGGCTAAGTTGGTCCCCTCCCACCCCTGCCTCATTTTGTTCCTGGCTCCTAACATTGTGCTTTGAGCACAGATGGCATGAAATGAACTCTGAGAGGTGAATGGATGAGGGTGAAAAGGAAGGAGGGAAAGAAGAGAGAAAGGAAGAAAGGGCAGGTAAGACAGGATCCGCTTCCCGTCACACCAAGAACACACAAGAACCGGGGATGTTCTGTTGATAATAAATTGCTTTTAGTTTGGTGGGGAGTGGTCGTTTCTTGTTTTTAAAACAGGGTCTCTCTCCATCTCCCAGGCTAGAGTGCTGTGGGATCATCATAGCTCACTGCAACCTCAAACTCCTGGCCTCAAGCTATCCTCCTGCCTCAACCTCCCAAGCAGCTAGAACCATGGGGCACCTGCCACAACACCCAGATAATTTTTCTATTTTTAATAGAAATGGGGTCTCGCTCTTGCTCAGGCTGGTCTTGAACTTCTAGTCTCAAGCAATCCTCCCTCCTTGGACTCCCAGAGTGCTAGGATTCTAGCTGTGAACCACCATGCCCAGCCATGAATTGCTTTTAGATCCCAGGAAGGACCATGGTGTTCTATACTTCCATGACTTTGCTCATTTCTTTCTTCACCTGTTGAACTGAGTCAGGTGTCATTCCTGTCTGAATGGGATGCCCTGGGGTGCCCCAATGCATGTAGATTTCCCCTGTAATAAAGCGCTTAGCATATTATATAATTCCCTGTTTATGTGTCTGTCTCCCTCATCTGCCTATCAGTTCCTTGACGTAGACACTGATGTTTTATCCATTTTGGAAACTCTGTAACTAGATGGAGCTGGTGCGTGTGAAGCTGGCTGCTTGGTCTCAACATTGACCATAGGTAACAACCTCTTCTTTTGCTCTTGGCCACTTTCAGGCTGGTCTTGGCACATCATCACATTAAAAACTAACAAAAACAAACAACAAAGCTGACAAACTGCTGTGCAAGTGAGTGATGTCTTTCTAACTTTTTTAATTAAAGTTTTTGTTGAGAGTGGAAGGAATGGGATATTTTGCTCATCCCCGAATTTTCAAATGTCTTCCTCCTATGATGTGCATCTCTTCCACTTATACACCACTCTTGCCTTCTCCCCTGCATCTTCTCTTTATTTCTCCTTTCGCGGCTCAATCTCTGGCTAAGATGGCGCCAGAGTCCCCACCTACCTGCCCCACCCCCTACCTTTAGTTTGGAGATTCTCCTTCTTAGGCAGGGCCATCAGTCCTCACTGGATTTCTCCAATTGGAATCCATCCATCATCCCACTCAGAGTATTCTCCCCCTAGTCTCAATCCACCCAGAGAGCTCTTGTTAGGAGGATTTTAAATCATAATTAGGGCTTCCCATCACACCAAGAATGGAACTTTCCATCCAAAAGTAGAACTGACACTAAGGCAGAAAACCATGTTAACCTGACGAGGAAAATGTAATATTTCTGGCATCAAGGCCAGAACTCCTGAGAAGCAGGATGTGGCAAGGGAAAGATCAATTAAAGGAAAGGGGACTTGAGAAGAGAAGAAACTGACCCAGCAGACAAAATTCTGAAGACTAGATGTTCCAATGTTTCAAATGAGCTCTTAAACATGTCTCCTACACCTAAACAGGGCAGCGCCTTTTTCCTCAGCCTATTTTCTGTTGGTGCTACTGTCTTTTCTTTTTGCCATCAAGGCTGCCACTATGGTGGACGTGAGCATGATGACCCCTTAGAGGACTAAAGAGGAAGTCACCAGATAAAGAATTTGGAGAGGTTCCACGGGATGATTCTGAAAACACAGCTATCTCATTTTGCAATTGAGGCGAAATTCTCAAGGCACGTATATGTTTACAATTGTGTCTCTTGTCTGATATTAAGATAGCCACTCTTATGTTTGCATGGTATATATTTTTTCCATCTTTTCCTTTTCAACCTATTTGTGTCTTTGAATCTGAAGCGTGTCTGCTGTAGACAGCATGTAGTTGGACTCTGTTTCCTTAATCCAGTCTGACAATCTTTGCATGTTGATTTGAGCCTTTAACTCATTTGTATTTGCATAATGATTAATGTGGTTGGATTTACACCTGCCGTTTGGCCACTTGTTTTCTATTGTGTCCTATGTCCTTTTTGTTCCTCTCGTCCTCCTTTATAGCCTTCTTTTATGTTAAATAGATAATTTGTAGCATACTATTTTAATTTCTTTGTTTGTGTTTTTTACTATATTGAGTTTCCTTGGTGGCTCTTCTGGGGTTCCTTTCAACTTTTAATTATCATAACATACTTGACTTTTGTATTACTGAATCTAATCACTTATTTTACAGATCAGTCATGCTATTCCACAAACATCTACATGTGTCAGACACTGTGGTAGGCTCTGGGGATTCAAGGACAAGCGGGTCACAGTATTTGCCCTCAAAAGAGAAGAGTAAGCCAGACAAGAAAGCCAGCCATGCCTGTGGCTCAAGTAGTAGGGCACAGGCCCCATATATCTGGGAGTGGCAGGTTTGAGCCTGGCTCCGGCCAAAAAAACTGCAAAAAGAAAGAAAGAAAAAGAAAGCCAGCCATTCTAATACCGTGTGATTTGTGACATATTACAGACAGTGCATCAGAGAGAGTAATATGTTATGTCTACAGGAGCCAAAAGGAGGGGATCATCAGATCAACCTGCAAGAGTCAGGAAATGTTTGCGAGAAGGCAAAAAGCCCAAGCTATCTATATATGTTTTTTGTTTGTTTGTTTGTTTCCCCTGAGAAAGAGTCTTGCTCTCTCACCTTGGCTAGAATGCCATGGCCTCAGCCTACCTCACAGCAACTTCAAACTCCTGTGTTTGAGCGAACCTCTTGCCTCAGCCTTCCAAGTAGCTGAGACTACAGGCATGTATCAACACTCCTGGCTAATTTTTCTATTTTTAGTAGAGCCGGGGTGTCGCTTTGCTCAGGCTGGTCTCAAACTCCTGAGCTCAAGAGATCTTCCTGCTTCAGCCTTCCAGTGTGCTAGCATTACAGGCATGAGCCACCACACCCAGCCCCAAGCTACTTCCTGAAGAATGAGTAAGATTTCACTGGTCAGAGAATTAGGGACCAGGTGTTCCAGAAGGAGGGAACAAGCTGAAGCAATGCCTGGAGACATACCAACCAGGAGCCTCAAAGGCAATGCAAGGAGTGAGGGCAGCTCAGGCAAAGGTCTTGACTTTGAAAGGAGAGAAAGCAGGAGATGCTATAGGATAAGCCAGAGGTTTTAGCTTCATTCTGAAGGCAATGGGGTGAACTCCTGATGGACTTGATCAAAGGGTCATATTTACTTTGTAGACAGTGAGTCCGTCAGGGCCCGGTGTGGTTCTCTTTTAGAGTTTCCTGGCTTCATTGTGAAGATGAAATGCCTTCATAGTGAATACTGTTTTGAAATTGCATTTCTCAAAACAAAGCTGTTTCCCTTCTTAATACATGGTTAACATTAACACTGTTTATTATCCGTCTAATACATCAGTTCATTCTACACAGATATTTTTCTCTTTTGAGCCATATTCTTATAGCAATCACTCTCAGTATCACAGTACCTGCCCTGGATTAGGGAGAGAAACCCTTCTACTGCTCACCATTGGGCAGGAAATGCCTTCTCAGCCCTTGCTATCACCATAAAGACAGGGCAGTAGTAAAGTGGCAAGCTATCCTGTTTGCTCAGGACTGATGGTTTTGTGCGATGTGGCCTCTTAGTACTGAAATGAGGACAGTCCCAGGCAAACCAGGACAGCTGAACACCCTAGTAGTAAACACTGCTGGCTATTTTTTCAGGTGCTATTTTCTACTTTTTCCCTATTCATTTCAACTTTCCTTGTTGCAAGAGATCGTTAATACTGCAGAGACCACGAGAGGATTTCTCACCAAATACTCATTACTTGTATAACCAAATTCTACCAACTGCAAGGTTGCTATGTTTAAAGGGGGCCTTTCAGATGGAATGTTCTGAGCATTCATCTCCACTTTTCCTGCTCTATCTTTCAGCATGTTTGCAGAGGATTAGAGTAGTTTGATCTTGATCTTGTAGCTTAATACAAAGTTACTCATAGTCATAAGCCTAATGCCTATCTCCAGCGATTAGAATCTCTCATTGGTTTTTGGTGGGGTCCAGACACAGGTGACTTGAGTGTGAGCCCAGGGAGAGAAACTCTAACCCAGCGTAACACAGGCAGGGCTGGATACTTGATAGTTCTTCTTGGCCCTATCCAACAGCTGGCTTGAGAAGAGCCTGTTAGTATATTCAGGCTTCGCCACTCTGTACCTGAACAATTAAGCTTTAACCATAGGCCATGGCTCAGCTTATAATGATTACAAGTTAGAATACAGAAGGAAAAACATCAGTTAAGCATTAGCAGAATGAGTCAGGATACTGTGGTCTGATTTCTGTGAACCTTGACTTTGCAAATTATACTTTAACATATTATCATACACCATATGCATTTATTATTTAAAGTAAAGGAATAGGAATTAATTTCCAAGCTCATTGGGATGGTGGTAGAGACTTTTAAAATACTCTTGAGATCACAAGAGATCCTCTCCAATGAAACTGAAATTCTTTGATCACAGATGGAGGATTTCATTTATTTTAGATCACCTCTGCTGATGTTCGAACAGTACCATATATTCAGTAGATCCGTAATGAGTGCTGTAGACTGAACTAAGATGCCTTGAGATTTTTGGAAAAACAGTTTGTCATTACTCAATGAACATCAAGTCAAGCTTTAAGAGTCAGATAATTTCATATTTCTTTTTTTAAAATTGTGATTAAGGCCGGGCGCAGTGGCCCACACCTGTAATCCTACCATTCTGGAAGGTTGAAGCAGGAGTTCAAGGCCAGCCTGAGCAAAACACAAGACTCTATTTCTACTAAAAATAGAAAAACGAGCTGGGCATTGTGGAATGCACCTGTAGTCCCAGCTACTCAGGAAGCTGAGGCAAGAGGATTGCTTGAGCCCAAGAGTTTGAGGTTGCTATGAGCTATGATGCCACAGCATGCACCCCAGGGCACAGAGTGAGACGCTGTCTCAAAAATAATAATAATAATAATAAAATAAAATTGTAATTAAAATGGAGGTGGCTTGACACTTCTTGAAAAATATAAGCTCCAGTTTAATCATAAAATAGAACTTGGTCTACAGGGGAAAAGATCTTTTAGTATTTTTCCTCTCGTTTTTTGAATATGATCAACTTGGTTGCTCATTTCCAGCCTTTAAAGTGAGCGGCAGCTCGTATTTGAAGGTGCGGGTAGGGACAAAGAGCTCAATGTAGTAACTACGATTTCTTGACTCTTATCCCATACCTATAAAATGTGAATGGATCTACTATCCCCAGAAAAGCCTTTCTGGACTGGATATCTCAAACCAAAAAAAAAAAAAAAAAAAAAAAAGTCATGAGTGATGACAGGATTCTGAAAGGAATTCTAAACAAAAGTCGGGAAAAGACGTTATTGTTCACACTTTCCATCAGAGAGTTTTGTATTGCCCAAATGCACTGGCTGAATTCTTTATCTCTTCTCATCCCCCTCCTTTTTAAAAATAAGGTCTTTGATTTTGGAATAATTTTAGACACTGCAATGATAGTACAGAGAGTTCCCACGTACCCTTCTCTTGTCTTGCTCTGATATTCATATCTTACAGAATGATGGCATGTCTGTCAAAACGAAGAATTTCACATTGGTACATTACCATTCGCTAAACCACAGACCCGATGTGAAGTCACCAGTGTTTCGCTCACAGCTTGTTTCTGTTCCAAGATTTAATCGAGCTTTCAGCATTTCTCTTTGTTGAGTCGCCAGAACCCGACCTATCTTCCTTGGAATAACCAGCTCTGCTTCCTTTTCTCATCAGAGGGTAGGCTTTAACACGGTTACTTGTTTCCCATTCATTCAGCAGATATTAACTGGACCTAGCCAAGTGCTGGGCAAATAGCTGTGATCCCTACCCGGGGAGACAGGCAATAAATATGTTATTATAAATCGTGAGGGGTGGGGTGATAGCAAAGAAAACGATGTGCTAAGGAAGAGGAGTATGGCGCCTGAGGAAAGGACCCGGGAAAGGGAGGCGTTGATATTTGAGTCCTAAAAGTGTCAGGAGTTCACCAGGTGAGGAAAGAGAGAATTCAGACAAAAGCACCCAAAAAAGCAGGTGCCCCATCCTAAGAACCAAAAGCAGAACAAGTAAGTGGAGGAGAACCTTGGGGAGGCTGGTGTGGAAGGTAGATGCTTTCTGCGCCCTCTTCTTTGTGAAATGAAAAGGTACCAAAGAACAAGCTACATTAATTGATAATTGCATTTTAACTGATTTTTCATTTGTGATCCCATAGTGCTTAGCTTGTGTATTTGACATGGGTTGGTTTGTGCTATAATAATCTCTTCCCAATTCTCTTCTCAATCAGACAGAGAGCTCCTTAAAGGATTCATCTCTGCCTGATGCATCTTAGTTTCCTTCCCTTCCTCAGCACCTGGCAGAGCCATCTGCACAAAAGGAATCAAAACAATGTATTTGTTGAATCAGATTAGACTCTCTGTCACAACCTATCCTCATTACCGTAACTCCAAATGATACAAATTACATCTAACCTGTGGAGCATTATTCTCACTTAAGCTTCCACTTCTCTCCAGCTCTGAAGTCTTCCCCCATTCAAACTCTAAAAGGAAAAGAACTCCTTCTAATATCCATAGGGGGGGAGGTATCCCCAAGAGAACAGAAATGTGTGAGGTCCCCAAATGCAATTTGTCTCTCTTTGAGAAGTGGGATCCCTAGGAGGAGGCAGAGGGGAGGTAAAGGAGACAAAGGGACACCTGAAAGACCTTCCAGGCTGGGTGCAGTGGCTTCCACCTGTATCCTAACACTCTGGGAGGAGGGAGGATCACTTGAGCTTTTCAAGACCAACTGGAGCAAGAGTGAGACCTCATCTCTAAAAATAGAAAAATTAGCCATGCTGACGGGCACCTGTAGTCCCAGCTATTTGGGAGGCTGAGGCAGGAGGATCACTTGAGCCCAGGCGTTTGAGGTTGCTGTGAGCTAGGCTGACATCAATCACTGGGCAAAAAGACTCTATCTAAAAAAAAAGAAAGAAAGAAAGAAAGAAAGGAATATTCTCAGTGGTTATCTGAGGTTGACAGCATTCTATTAAGTGACATTTATTCTCTTTTATAACATTCTTTTCTTTGAGACAAAGTCTCACTATGTCACCCTCAGTAGAGTGTTGTGGCATCACAGCTCACAGCAACCTCAAACTCTTGGGCTCAAGTGATTCTCTTGCCTCAGCCTCCCAAGTAGCTGGGACTGCAGGCACCTGCCACAACACTCGGCTATTTTTTTGTTATTGTCATTGCTGTTTAGCGGGCCCAGGCTGGGTTCAAACCCGCCAGCCCTGGTGCATGTGACTAGCTCCCTAATCCCTGAGCTATGGGTGCCGAGCCTCTTTTATAACTTTCAATATTTTTAATTAAAAAACTATGAGCATTAACTTTCTTTTGTTATCCCAATAAAAACAACAGTTCCTCCATATTTTTATTAGAGAAGGGAAAACAATTTCACTCCTCAGCGATCATCTGTGGGTTTTGCTTTTCAAGCATCACTTTCTCTCCTCACAGCTCCTCTGTCAGCTTTCCACAAAAGAATTCAACTCACCCATGGGATGCTATCCTGGGGGGCTGACATTCAAGATGCCTCCTGCCCCTTCCTTACTCATGGTTGGGTGCTGGTCCTAGCTGGACCAATACACACAGGTAGTTAAGCTCTGGCTGTATTTGGCTTTGACCTTATCTTGGCTCTTCCAACAACTGTTCAGGCACCTTGTGCTCATCTATGCCTGGGGAATTTCCACTGCCGGAGAGCACGATAGGCAAAGTAGAGGCACTAAGTAAAGAGGAAGTTCGTGTGGGTCAGCATTTCTTCCACAAGTGCTAATTTGGGAGTTTTTCACACACAGAGACAGGAGGATTTGTAAGCAACAGCAATGGACTCTGGTTAATTCAGAGATTTTTCTCTCTACTTACCCCCCCAAGATATTTAGATCCTTTTTTTTTTTTTTTGACAGAGCCTCACTCTGTCACCCTGGGCAGAGGGTTTGGTATCATAGCTCACAGAAACCTCAGACTCCTAAGTTCAAGCAATCCTCTTGCCTTAGCCTCTCAAGTAGCTGGGACTACAGGCACCCATCCCGATGGCATTTAGTAATAAGCAAGCAGTGTGGTTTTTCTATTTTTAGTAGAGATGGGGGTCTCGCTCTTGCTCAGGCTGGTCGCAAACTCTTGAGCTCAGGTGATACACCTGCCTTGGCCTTCCAGAGTGCTGGGATTACAGGTGTGAGCTATCACACCAGCCTACGGTATTTGAATCTTGGGCAGTCTGTTTCAGAGATACAAAATGATAAAACTGATTCCACCCTATGACAGTGCCCTAAATTTTCTGCCACCTGGCACTTTTTAGTTGCTACACTTCTTTCTTTCTAATGTCTGGCTATTGAGCTTTTTCTGTAATTCTGAAAGAATCTCCAGATGTTTCCAATATATTTCTTTTTCTCCTTAAGCTTTTGTGCTTTGCACTTACGGAGACCATACCACACTGCCTGCTTATTATTAAATAAGTGTGTTTATTAATGTGTGTAAATGTGTTTAAATAATAAATTTGCTTACAGGCTCAGCACCCGTAGCTTAGTGGTGAGGGTGCCAGTCACATGCATCAGGACTGGTGGGTTCAAACCCAGCCTGGGCCTGTTAAACAACAATGACAACCACAGCAAAAAAATTGCTGGGTGTTATAGAGGGTGCCTGTAGTCCCAAGCTACTTGGAGGCTGAGGCAAGAGATTCACTTAAGCCCAAGAGTTTGAGGCTGTTCTGAGCTGCCATGCCACAGCACTCTACTGAGGGTGACATAGTGAGACTCTTGTCTCAAAAAAACAAACAAATAAACAAACAAATACTGGTCACCAGCAGAACTGAGGGCAGGAAGCTGCTGCGCATTCCAGGCAGTTTGTACACGCCCTCGGAGAGTCAGAATATGCTTTAGCCTATTAAAGATTCCGATAGCCAAGAAGATACTTACGTCACTAAATTTCCCTCCAACAATTTTCAAATGTATTGACCACAATCTCGCCTCTTTTTCTTAGAAAACCTACTCACAGCTGCTGTTCCTCGGAACATAGTTTAGAAAATGCTGCCTTCGAGAAAAAGCCCACAGTTATAAGAGAGATCATTTTATTTGGACAATGAGCATCCAGATGGCTGATGTTATAAATGCCGCAAAAAGGCAAATTGCTCCATGAGATTTCTATCTTTAAACCCTGCCTCTGATATGGTCCTTTGTGGAGTCTCCAGATCTTACAACACAGAACAACATATGCCAAGCTAGTAAGTAATCGAACACCGAGGGGTTTAGACTCACTAGCCAACTCCAAGCTGCTTTGCTTTATTTTTAGGTAATAGAAATGGCAGCAGAGTAAATACTGTAAATATAGACGCCTGATTCCAATCCCACGGTGGTCAAAGTAATTTCTCTTTCAAGGACATTTGTAAAAGCTCATTAACCGTTTGTCCAATATGCCTACCTCCCTAGGAAGTGAAGCAACTTTGTTCGGTTGCTTGGAAATCAAATACCTGGCTGCAATTTAGCAAATAATGTATTGAATTCCTACTGTGCACCTGTTCCTGTTAGTCTTGCCTTTGAAAGGAAGATCTGTTAACCAGGGAGGTTGGTAGTTATCAGCCACAGGATATATGGTAATGACCTTGAGCTTAACATCTATACACTATGTGGTGGATATTTTCAGTTCCTGGGACAGCTAAATTGCTAACCAGCAAGTAATGGGTTAAGCCCCTTCCAGTTCCAGTGGAACAGAATATCTGGTTGATACTTTCAAAAAACCAATAAAAATTGGCATGGATACATGAACATCTGGATACCTAATGGACAGAATTTTCAGTCATTTTTCAGCACCTTTCTAGAGTCTGTGTTTTCATGCACAGCCATTCTGTGGATCAAGTTTCATTGGAAATTATTTACTGCTTAAGTTCATTTTGTGAACTGTCAACACCTGAAAACAAGTAGCAAGTAACTTTTTTTTATTCTTTCAGATTAATTGAGGATACAAAGAATTAGGTTACACTGTTTGCATTTGTTAGGTAAAGTCCTTCTTATAATTGTGTCCTACCCCCCAACAGGTGTGCCATACACAGTAACCCCCCCCAATCCTCCTCCCTTCTCCCCTCTCCCCATTCCCTTGTCCTCTCTTCTCCCCACCTTGAATTGATTTGAGTTTTTCTCTTCTGTGGCTATGTATTAGATCGTCTACTGGCTTCATAATAGAATTGAGTACTTTGGATTCTTGCTTTTCCATTCTTGTGATACTTTACTAAGAAGAATGTGTTCCAACTCAATCCCGATTAATACAAAAGATCTACTCAGAAGAAAAAAAATCATTTTATCATAAGGACATTTGCACTAAACTGTTTATTGCAGCTCAATTTACAATCACCAAAATGTGGAAATAACCTAAATGCCCACCAATCCAGGAATAGATTACCAAGCTGTGGTATATGTATACCATGGAATCCTATTCAGTAAAAGATGGAGACTTTATATCTTTTGTATTAACCTAGATAGAGTTGGAGCAAGTAACTTTCTTTGTGCTTGAGGTTAATTAGGTACCTGAATTCTCACTGCTTCCTCTTTAGGAGAGTAAGTAATTAAAATAGGGGAAAAAAAAACAAACAAAACAAAACTACCTAATGAGTACAATGAACACTATTCTGGTGATGAGCACACTTCATAGCATGACTCAAGCATTACGAAAGTGATACAAGTGGCCCAAAACATTTGTACTTCCTTAATATTTTGAAATAAAAATAATTTAAAAGGTGAGCTTGGATGAAAAACTGTGCCTTGTCTAGAGGTCACCTCCCCACATTATCTGAATCTAGTCTTCCTTGCCTTTGAGCAATTTCACAACTCTGTAAGCAGTAGGTAATTGATAACAATTAAAAATAATTCTCACACAAAAGCAAACACTGTTCTGTCTCACAAAAGTCCAGCTGACTTCTGACCTCTCTCTCTTTCTCTCTGAGACAAATCGGAATTACTTTTCTTTGCCTATTCATTTTAATACTCCTGACCTATAAATTGCCCTGTGCTTTGGGTTATTTTGAAGCAGTTATAACACCTGTCTGGCTTTTCACTGATTTAGGAGAATATAATCTTCAGCACGTGTTCATTTTTATATCTTTGTGAGAGTCAAGATTTTAACCTTTTCTAGAAATTATATTTTAACGGTCACAGAGGACAATATTAATTTTTCCTCCCAAATTTCTCAAATATACCTTTGTCTCCTGCCCCCACTCTGTTAGAATTATGAGTGAATTTTTACTGCAACTGATGTGTTGTTATATAGTGGCCTGTGTCTTTGTGAAATGTGTTAGCTAATGGGTAATTATCATTCCTAAATATAGTTTATTATGTTTCCTTTTTTCAGAAAAGGAGATAAGTTAATGGAATGGATGGCCTGTCTGAGTTATGCATCTCCCTGTCCAGGACAGATTTTTGAATAATGGTTGCAAATAATATTAGCAACAGTATCTTCTATATTCAGGAAAGGATGTCTGGTCTAGAGGCTGCAAGACATGTGGGTTAACCTGCTTTCCCAGTGGCAATGATGGACTTATAATTTTGGATTTAATTATTTAATTTATTGAGAAATTCCAGATGTTGGCCATCAAGCTCAGGTAGACAAAGTCCTTTGTTAGGATGGGAAACTTTTTTTTTTTTTTTTTTTAGCTTAGATCCTTTTAAATATATAGGATAAATGGGGTAGAATCCTATTTCTGCTACTTCCCTGCACTTGGGAAAATCATCTTCCCTCTGGGTTAGGGGTTTCTAATCTATTTTAAAGGGAGGAGTTAAGACAAGACTAATTATATTAAAAGCTACTTAGAGGATTTTAACGTGCAATCAGAGTTGGGAATCACATGGCTTGGGACTAGACTACCTCCAGCAATAGCAATTTTGCTCTGTGCCCTATAGAAGCAATTGCACATAAATACTGACGGTCACACGATGTCCTCCTTAGGGTAATAAGAGACACGTGAATCATCGGGCACACCTGATTTCTTGGTACACCTCTATACTAAGAAATACATTTAAGAATATTAAAGGAAGAACTATGCATTCTTTTTTCCACCCCAGCCCCATCCAAAGACATGTAATTTCAGTGTTCAGAAGATTGAAATGTCATTTGTCACCTGGTGTGCTTTACTCTGCTGGTTCCTTTCATTATTTTCTGGGTACTCTTTGAGGTAATAATAAAGGGGAAGCCAACAGTCCCTGGAGACAGATAATATTCCAGAAAAACTTACAGTGGATGTTCTCTGGGCTGACAACAACCTCCTCTCTCATTTTGGTAGCAGAGTTGAGGGTTGTTCTTTGGAGGGCATTTCTAGTCAGCCACCTAAAGCATTTTCTTTGTTGTAAGTGAAAGTGACACTTTTTCATTCACTTCCATTTGTAGTGAGTAGGAATTTTGCCAGAACAGGAATGCCTTGAGGAAAATTAAATCCATTTTGCATGGGGGAGGTTTCTTTAATGCTTTGGGAAACTCATAATCGTGTTTCTCTTGGCTTCATCTCAAGCACATCCAACACGGTTTTTATTGCCAGTGCTCTGTATGTGTATGTGAACAGAAAACTGTAAGACATCTGGAGAAAGAGAGAGCAGAAACCCAGGGACCAAGATGAAGAGACAGGACAGGAACAAATTCCTTGGACAAGAGTACTTACATCATAAAACTAAAGTCTCTCAATCCAAAAAGGGTATTAGCCTTAATCGATTGCTCTCAACTGGGGGCCATTTCGCCTCTCTAGGGGACACTTTTGGTTGCCACACCCAGGCAAGGGATAGAGAATGTGCTACTGGCATCTGGTGGGTAGAGGCCAGAGGTGCTGCTCAATAGGCTACAATGCACAGAACAGTCCCCACAACAAAGAATTATCTAACCCAGATTATCAATTCAATAATGCCGAATTAAACGGACTCCACATTTCTTTCCAGCCCTAAGACATTAGGATGCTAAAACACAACTTTCAGTCCCAAATGAGGCTATTTCTAAGGGCTGAACTCTGTTCCCCCCACCCTCAAATTCATACATTGAAACCTTAATCCCCAACATATTTGAAGATCTCGAGTGTAAGGAGGAAATTAAGGTTAAAATGAGGTCATAAAGATGATAGGATTAATGCCCTTATAATAAGAGACACCACGGAGCACTCTCTCTCTTCTTCCCTCTCTTCCTACCCTCTCCCATTTCCTTCCCTCTCCTCCCTGTCTTCATCCCTCCCTTTCTTTTCTTCCTTCTCTCTCTCCATCCTGCCTCCCCTTGTCCATAAAGAAGAGGTCATGTGAGCACACAGTGAGAAGGTGACTTCCTCCACGTCAAAGGGAAAAGGCTCAACATGAAACCTACTTCTCCAGCATTTTTTTTTTTTTGAGACAGCATTTCACTCCATTGCCCTGGGGGTGAGTGCCATGGCATCATCATACTTCATGGCAACCTCAAACTTTTGGGCTCAAACAATCCTCTTGCCTCAACCTCCTGAGTAGCTGGGACTATAGGCATGTGCCACCATACCTGGCTAATTTTTCTATTTTTCATAGAGAAAGGGTGTCACTCTTGCTCACACTGGCCTTTTTTTTGTTTGATTGTTTTTAGACAGGTTCTCACCTGGTTGCCTAACCTAGAGTGCAGTGGTGAGATCATAGCCCATTTTGTTTTTTACTCTATTTTTTTTGAGACAGAGTCTCCCTTCTGTTGCCGCAGGATAGAGGGCTATAAGTCTTAGCTCACAGAAACCTCAAACTCCTGGGCTCAAGAGATCCTCTTGCTCAGCCTTCCAAGTAGCTATAACTACAAGAGCCTGCTATGACACCCAGCTAATTTTTCTAATTTTAGTTGAGATGGTGTCTCGTTCTTGCTCAGGCTGGTCCCATACTCCTGAGTTCAAGCTATACACCTGCCTTGGCCTCCCAGAGTGCTAGGATTACAGGCATAATCCAAGATGCCTGGCCTTCATCAGCATCTTAATCCTAGACTTCTCAGCCTTCAAAACTGTGAGAACTAAACTTCTGTTGCTTAAGCCACTCAATCTCTGGTCCTTTGTTAGGGTAGCCCAAGCAAACTAATACAGCTATTTACAATAATTGCCACTGCTGATGTATTTTTACACACCAGGTACTAGGCACTGTGCTAAGTAGTATAGGTGCCTTATCACTTTCCTCAATACAGCTCTGTGAGTTGGAAATTATTATTCTAATATGAAAGAGTAAATGAAGTCCCAAAGAGATTACATAGCTTGCCAAAGGTAGATTTTGAACCCAAACAGCCTGAACCCTTATTCAAGAATTCTTGCATTTAATGACCTCAAGTTACCATTTTCCCAAGCTCTCTATCTACTAAAAAGTACAGGCAGTCCCCAAGTTACAAACTATACTTACTCTTACAGCCTTCGTGAGAGGTGTATATAAGTCAGCTCCTGTAGCGTGCATCAGGAGCTGACTTATGTACAGTTCTCATGAAGGCTATAACACTAAGTCCCCGAGTTACCAGTATCTTACTGACATATGACTCACACATAGGAAGGGAAGCTAAATGTACCTGTACCAACTTACATATAAATTCAACTTAAGAACAAACCTACAGAAACTGTCTCATTCACAACCTGGGGACTGCCTGTATAAACTTCCAGGGAAGACAGGATGAAGAAAAGAGTCATAGGAGGGGAAAACTGCCCGAGAATGTGGAAATCAAGAAAATCCCCATACCTTCCTCAAAATAGTCAAACACAGAATTACCATATGAGCCAGCAATTCCACTCCAAGATACATACCCAAAAGAATGAAAAACAAATACTCAAACAAATACTTGTTTATAAAAGTTCACAGCTGCATTACTCACAATAACCAAAGCATAGAAACAACCTAAATGTCCATCAAGTAATGAACGGGTAAACAAAATGTGGCACATCCACAAATGGAGTATAATTTAGTCATAAAAAGGGATGAAGGACTGATGCACGCTACAGGACAGATGAACCTTGAAAACATGCTAAGTGAAACTGCCAGACACAAGAGGTCACAGAGTGCATGAGTTTCCTTTATATAAAACATCCTAAATTCAGAGAGACAGGAAGCAGTGGTGGCCAAGGACTTGGGGGGAAGGGACATCATGGGTGTAGGACATGCTACCCCCAAGTATGTCACCTTGGCATTTAAGAAAATAGAAAGATGACTCTAATTCTCCCTATCTCTGCCTATATCCTTCCTTCCACCCAAAGGGAAGGAAGATTGCACAGGAACACCAAGAAAAAGCTGAACAAACAGACCTTGCTAAATGCTCCGCAGTTTATTACAATGATATCTTCCTCTTTTGTCCTCCAATCATACTTCTGTATGACTATCCATAAAAATACGTATGTTTCTTTCTTTCTTTCTTTCTTTTGGAGACAGAGTCTCACTCTGTTGCCCAGGCTAGACTGCAGTAGTGTCATCAAGGCTCACAGCAACCTCACACTCCCGGGTTCAAATGATCCACTTGGCTCAGCCTCCCAAGTAGCTGAGACTACAGGCAGCCAGCATAAGGCCCAGCCAATTTTTCTATTGCATTTTTTTTTTCTTTTAGTAGAGACCAGATCTCACTCGTGCTTAAGCTGGTCTCCAACTCTTGGCCTCAAGTGATCCTCTCACCTGGGCCTCCCAGAGTTTTAGGATTACAGGTATGAGCCACCACACCCTGCCTCTCAGGTTTCCATGTTTCTTCAGATCTTCATTTTGGAAGAAACTGATATGAAATGAATTTATTAGGCTTTTTTCTTGTTAATTTATCTATTGTCAGGAGAGTCTTGGCCATGAACCTAGTGATGAATAAGGAAAAAAAAACCTTTTTCTTCCCTGTGGGTGTCATGGGGAGAGATAGCTCATGGGTACAGGTTTCCTTCTGGGGTGAAGAAATATCCTAAAATAGACATAATCATTGTACAACATTGTGAATGTACTAAATGCCAGTCATAGTATTTACTTAATAGTATATTTTATGCCATGTGAATTGTATTTCAAAACAAAAATCTCTACTCAGTAGGCTGAAGCAGAAGGATCACTTGAGCCGAGGAGTTAAAGGTTGCAGTGGGCTCTGATTGCACTGCTGCACTCGGCTTGGGTGACGGAGCAAGATCCTGTCTCAAAAAAAGGGTCTCTATTTCAGTAGAGAAGACATACAAAACTAACCTAGTTCCAGTTTAGGAGAGGCATTTGCAAGATAAAAAGCTCTGCTATAAGGCAGAACTAATTCCTAGGAAAATGGGCTTCTCAGCTTCTGGAACCCAGCCCAGCCTCCTGGGCCCCAGCTGGGCTGCTCTGCAGACGGCCGTTTGCCCTGGTTTAACCACCAAGATGTGCTCTAGGGATGCCTTCACTATGTCTATTTAAACAGTATGAAGATGGATGAATCCTGCAGCGGTGGACAGCAGGTCTCCAGCACTAACACAGTACTGCCAACCCGGAGTGGGTGACGTGGTCTTACCCTGATGTGCTGGGTGTAGGAAAAAGAAAATGAGACCAAAATGGAAATAATTAAAGCACTTTTGTTCCTTGTCAAAAAGGTAGCAGCTTCTAAAAGTCCACCTGCTAAAAGCATTTCACCCGTGGTGTAAGGCCTGGACCAATCTGCAGCTTTCAGCTGTCTTAATTCCCTCCTGTACTACGCAGCTTCATAGAAAATTTTGAAACCTAACCTCTGAGGTGATAGTAATAGAAAGCTTTGGGGAAGTGATTAGGCCTTCATGAATGGGAGGCATGTCCTAATGAAGGGGACGCAGAGAGGTCATTCACCCCTTCATCTATGTGACAATGCAAAGAGAAAGGTAGCCACCCAAGCACCAGGAGGCAGGCCCTCACCAGACACAGCATCTGCCCGCTCTTTGACCTTGGACTTCCCAGCCTCCAGAGCTGCAAGCAGCCTGGATGGACTATGACACAGGGGTAGAAACACAGGAAGAAAAACGTGACTTAAGGGCAGACTTAAGGGCAGATTTATCCCTTCCTCTGCTCCTTTTCGCCTTTTTCCTACATTTATCTCCAAGACTAGGATTATGGGAAGTAAGTAGTTTTCTTCCTCAGCTTTGAGAATCACCGGGAGAAAGTTGGCACATAGGCTGTGCAATGAGAACAGGTTAAATGGGAGTGGTTAGTGCTGCGACTGCCCAAGTATTTTTTAAAATAACCAAAGATGGGGTTCCCCAAACTATTTCAGATGCTTTTCCCTTTAAAAATATACTCATAGAATTATCAGTGGAATTTAAGACCATTGGAAGTCTACAAATAACTGTAGGGAGAAAAGAATGAGCTTTTTAATAAAGACTTATTTATTTACAATGGTTGTAGATTCACAGCAAAATGGAGAGGAAGGCACAGCAATTCCCATATAACCCTTTCCCACACACACGAAAACCAGGATGCGCTTCTTAACCAGACAGTCCAGAGTTCAAATCTTTTCTCCACTGATTCCGTGGGGGAGGATTTTCATTTCTCTATTCCTTAATTTCCAATATACTTTTTAAAAGACCAACAGTGCGTATCCTGTAGAGTTGTGGTGGCGAAGATTAAATTGGATAAAACTATTTCTGGCTCACATCTGTAAGCACTATGGGAAGCTGAGGCAGGTGGACTGCTTGAGCTCTTGAGTTTGAGGCCAGCCTGTGTAAGAGTGAGACCTTGTCTCTTCTAAAATAGAAAAACTAGCCAGGGATAGTGGTGGGCACCTGTAGTCCCAGCTACTGGGGAGGCTGAGGCAAGAGGATCTCTTGAGCCCAAAAGACTGAGGTTGCTGTGAGTTATGACGAAGTCATAGCATTCCTACCAAGGGGGACAGAGTGAGAATCTATCTCAAAAAAACAAAAAAGGGCCCCGCCTATGGCTCAAAAGAGTAGGGTGCTGGGTCCATAGCCAGAGGTGGCGGGTTCAAACCCAGCCCTGGCCAAAAAATAAATAAATAAATAAAATAGTTTAAAACAACAACAACAACAATAAAAATCATATTTCCTCAGTTCTGAGACCTACATTTCCTCCCTACAATTGCACATTTGTAAAGTGAGGATGCCCCTTGTCCCATCTCACATGTATATAATTTAACATAGATGTGTAAATATGGTGATAGTAAGTGGGGTTTTTTTTTCCAGTAAAGTTTTTGGGCTTGGGGTTTGGAGAGTTTTGTTTTGTTTTGCTTGGCTCTGTATTGCACCTGCTCTGTATTGCACCATGGCAATAACTTGTCACACATTCTTCCATGTTTTTCTCCATACTAATAACATTACACACACATACTCACCCACTCATATTCTACATATATATATGTTATATAAGAGCTATCTGGAAAGTATCCAGCCCTGTAACATGAAAAATAGTATTAATAGTGGCTGGATACTACATATACATAGTAAATATGTAGTTATCTTTATATACATACTATATATATTATATACAGTATATATACGTACTATATATAATAAATACTATTTTTGTGTCTATATATTATATATATCTATATATAATATAGATATATATAGATATATATATCTACATATAAATATATATATATTTTTATATAGAGAGAGAGACAGAGAGACTCAGAGACAAAAAGACATAGAGAGTGAGAATTTTGTCTTACAAAAATGGAGATCCTTTTAGACACATTTTCCTCCCCCATGATACCCTAAGACAACTATTACTGCTCTAATTTGTTTCTTTTAAAAGCTGCATAACCCTTCTCAGTGAATGAACAAAAACTTATTCAACCATTCTTCTCCTGATGGGCCTTCACTTTGCATCCAGTTTTTGTTTTTGTTTGTTTGTTTGTTTGTTTGCACACTGGTCTTTGTGTGCTGATATTTTTATTTCTATTGGACAGAGTCCCAGGATAAGGATGGCTAGGTCAAAGAACAGGAGTATTTTACATTTTTATGGGAGTTAACTGATTTCTTTCCAAAAAAAGGCTACAACACTCAGCAGTGTCTCAGAAGACCCTGTTCTCTGCAAGAAATTAGAAAGCCTTCTAAGTGGACCTGTATTTTTAATGTGGCCTTGTCTTTGTTGCTTCTGAAAGGTGTGATTGATCTGAATGGTGCACCTCACCTAGGCATCTGAGGATCAAGATCAGATATACATAAAGCCCCTAGCTCTGCCTATACCCGCCCACAAGTAAGCATGCTGCTGGTTCCCAACAGTGGTACTGATTCCTCTTGTATTTGATCTGAAAATCTTGTATCTTTCCCTCAAATCAGGAAAGCAAAAATACTAATCTCACTACAGCATCAGGAACAAACCTAAACCAAACAGGCAGGTGGTTCAGACCAACTGAGACTCCAGTTAACTTTATTTCTTAGTTTGATGATTTCGAAAGTCACATTGACAGCTGTCCATTTTGGGTACTACTGATTGAGAGACTTCTCAGTGCTGGATAATGTGACGGTTGCTGGGCACTCAGCATTGAGTGGTGAGTCAGACACTCAGGGTCTTTCTGGTCCTGGCACTCATAGGAAGACAAAAACAAAAACTTGTACCTGGTTTAACCCATAGAACATGGTTTGGCCCTGTTAAGACTCGTCTTCTCAAAGACCTGCAAAAACGCGCCTGTAGAACAATAACTAAATTAATTCCTTGACAACATTTAGCTAAGAGGGCATAGGTCAGCAGCCTATCCTGAAATCTGTTTCTAAAGGACCAGGAGGGATGACATCACCTTGTAGGCCCTTTGTTTTGCAGCATTGGAAATAAGGCCTATTCCCAGTAGACCTTGAATCACCTGAGGGCAGGCTCTGCATATGCTTTATTCAATGTACTACTGTACTCTCAGGAGCATAGCACAACAGCTGGCATAAGAGGCCACCAGCAAATGTGTATTGGATGGATGGATGGATGGATGGATAGATGGATGGATGGATGGATG
>CAUYQV010181302.1:0-12184 GCA_963574575.1 Galagoides demidoff
CCTTGTAATATTCTTTAATATAATAAAAAGTGTTTCCCTGAGTTCTGTGAGCCACTCTAACAAATGACTGGGTCAAAGGAGGGTTCATGGGCACCTCTGATTTACAGCTGGTGGGTCAGAAGCACAGGTGACAACCTGGGGGCTTGGGGATAGCATCTTAAGTGGGAGCAGGCAGGTGGGGCTGAACCCTTGACCAATGAGGTCTGCACTAACTCGAGTTAGTGTTGAGTTAACGTGTGGGACGCCCAGTCAGGGGGAATGTGGAAAAGCATCGAAGGGAGCAGGGATTCACGTAGCCTGTGGTGGGCCTGCAGGGTCAATGGTAGATGCCTCCACCCTCCCTGCCAGAATGGAAAGTTTCCTGGCAGAATCACAGTTTCCATTCCCTCACAAGACCCCCTCACCAGGCAACTCACCCCTCTTTCTGGGCCTCATGGACCACTCAAGGAGACCTTGGCCTCACTTGGAGACTGCCTAGTGTTTTCATACAGTAGGTGCAAGCACTCATGTTGTTTTGAGCCAAGTTATCCTGAAAAATAACCTTTGCATTCTGATTTAATACCTCCAGGAGCCACAGACAGCATGGTGGCTTTAGACAAGGTGTACCTAGATAACAGACACAAATTCTCAGGATTTGGAGAAGTAAGGAGATTTATAAAGGATGAGATTAAGTCCTATACCTTTAGCTTCTTTTTTTTTTCTTTTTTTTGAAAATCTGAATTTGTTGCCCTGGGTAGAGTGCCCTGGTTTTAAAGCTCAGAGAAATGTCGAACTCCTAGGCTGAAGTGATACTCTTGCCTCAGCCTCCCAACTAGCTGAGACTACAGGCGCCTGCCAGAATGCCTAGCTAATTCTTCTATTTTTAGTGAAGACAGGGTCTCACTCTCACTCGGGCTGGTCTCAAACTCAGCTCAGTCTCCCAGAGAGTTGGGATTATAGGTGAGACATACTGCACCCTGCCACCTTTAGTTTTATCCAAGAATTAAACCCTGCTTCTTCATTTTATTAGGCTTTTGTCAATATCAAACACAGACCTTGAGCTCCTTGACTTCACAATGTGAGGTTAATCAGAAATGAAAGGACAGCCAGCTACATACACCAAGGCTGGTGGGTTGGAAACTGCCCCAGGACAGCTCAACAACAATGACAACTGCAACAAACAAATAGCCGGGGGTTGTGGCAGGCACCTGTAATCCCAGCCACTTGGGAGGCTGAGGCAAGAGAATCGCTTAAGCCCAAGAGTTTGAGATTGCTGTGAGCTGTGACAGCACAGCACTCTACCAAGGGCGACATAGTCAAAAAAAAAAAAAAAAAAGAAAAGAAAAGAAATAAAAGGACAAAATTCTCTGATTAAGGCTGCCATAGGTGGTTCTCCTATTTAGCAGGAGGCAGGAATTTCTTTCTTTCTTTCTTTTTTTTTTTTTTTGAGATAGGGTCTTGCTTTGTTGTGCAGGCTGGAATGCATTGGCATGATCATAGCTCACTGCAGCCTCAGACTCCTGGCTCAAGTGATCCCCCTTCCTCAGCCTCCTAAGTAGCTAGGACTATAGGTGCCTGCCACCACACCTGGGTGATTTTTAAATTTTTTTGCAGAGACAGGGTCTTGCTATGTTGCTCAGCCTGATACATTCCATCTCCTCCTACCCAACTTGTGGGTCTGAATGAGAATTCCTCCCTTGCCACGTGTGTGCCCTCAGCACTGTGATAGGTCTTGCTAAGCACCAAATGGGCCATCTGGCATGATGAAAGCGGGCGCCTAAGACCGGTGGCTGGACAGTTTTTCACCTTTACTCACTCACATGCCGGAAACCAGAAAGCACTGGAGGTGTGGCTGGTTGAACCCATTGGGAGTCGCACCCCCACTTCATGTGTTCCTGGCCTCCCTGTCCTTACTCTGCTGACTTCTCACTTGGGTAGTCAAGGACAAATACTCATTCGCCTGGGACTGTTCCTTCATTGCAGAGCCCTCCTGCAGATGGCCATGGTACCCTTTTGAACACTTTTATGGGGCAGTAAAACTTTACAGCCTGTCAGCTCTAAACGTTCCCACATTTCTGAATAGACCTATTTATGACATACAAGATTACTATGGTTTGCCCTTTGAAAATACTAGCAGATATCAGATCTTCTCAAACAGGGTCAACTGAGTTACAATGGGCTCACAGAAATCTCACAGTGGCCAGCCAAACTCCCAACCGGGAACAGCTACGTTAGAAAATGAAACAGCATTTGATTCTTACAGCTTCGCTGGACTGGGAACAACTAAGTTAGAAAAAGAAACAGCATTTGATTCTTATAGCATCGCTGGAGACGGCCTTATGCTTTGCCACATACATCTTGTTTTGATTCCAGCTGCACCTCTCCCACAAAATGTTTTGCTTCCTTGCTCCTTTCTTGCCTGGGTTGACAGAGCTTATGATGACCTTTGTCAGTAAATCCCAGTGAGCTTTAGCACATAAAAAATTAAAACCAGGAAAAAGCTTGCAACTCAATCACAACTGGTTTCTCTCCCAGTGCCCCGGATTAACCAGCTGGCCCAGAAAAAGAATCACCACACACTTAGAAGCGTCCTTACCTGAGTTCCATAACAGCCACCACTCCTGTGTATCAAAGACCGGTTCCATCCTCCTCAGATCAGGGGACTGAGCTCCCTGCAGCCCGTAGACAATTGGGCCCATTATAGTCATCGGGCTGCGGAGTTAAAGGGTGGCCCTCACTAAAATATAAACAGCTTGTCAGCACAAAGCCAAAGGGGCGGTGCTGTGGTCTCAGGGGACAATGGGAGCCAATGATCAGCCTCTTTGGGCTCAGTTTGCTTAAGATATTGTGTTTCATTCTGAAGTCAGAGCGGGAATGAGAAACTCTGAATAGGAAGGGCTTCACTCCTCATGGTCTCAGGCCTGCAGGAAAGGGTCCAAGTCGAAATGCTGAATCACTGCCCATAGAAGACCAATTTCGGGAAGGGTCTGTATGCTGCACACATGCTAATGCGTATTTCTTGTCTTTGTGTTTTTTTAGAGACAGGGTCTTACTGTTGTCCAGGCTAGAGTGCAGTGCTGATCATAGCTCACACCAACCTCAAACTCCTGGGCTCAAGTGATGCTTCTGCCTCACCTTCCTGAACCGCTGAGACTACAGATATGAACCACTTGGGCAGACTGTTTCCCAGGCTGGTCTTGAACCCCTGGCTTCAAGTGATCCTCCACCTCACCCAGCCAATAATATTCATTTATTAAAGCCTCAGACATTTATGGTGCATTAACTATCTTTTGTTTTCCAGGGTTAATAATGTAGTATTCCTGAGGTAGATAGGAGTTTTTCAATCAAAGAACAAAGGCCAAGGAAGATGCTTTTATGAATTGGGTATTTTATTTTATATGCTATCAGATAAGAGGCACTGATCTCATCTACAGAGAATGTGATTGATTTCATTGGTAAGTCTTCAGAACCCAGAGAAATAGACTTACTTTATTTCCCAAGTCAGCAGGCTTACATTTGATGTGTCTGTTTTCATTTTGTAAAGTACTCATTCAATTGTTTCACGCATATGTAAACAAAGTAGAAATTAGTTCAGTATATTTGGAAGGACACAGGACAGACATGGCTTCCTTCTGTCATTTGACTATAATAAAATTCTGCTTCATAATATACTAAACCAAGGCTGGGCAAGGTGGCTCATTCCTGTAATCCTAACACTCAAGGAGGCTGAGGCAGGAGGATTGCTTTAGCTCAGGAGTTCAAGACCAGCCTGAGCAAGAGCAAGATTCCACTCCTAAAAAAAATAGAAAAACTAGCCAGGCATTGTGCCACATGCCTGTAGTCCCAGCTACTTGGGAAGCTGAGGTAAGAGGATTGCTCAAGCCCAAGAGTTGGAGGTTGCTGTGAGCGATGATGCCATGGCATGCTACCCAGGACGACAGAGTGAGATTCTGTCTCAAAACAAGAAAAATACTAAACCAGATTAATCTTCCAATACCCATGATAATAACCAAGAACCAGAAAATAAACTGTGGCTTTTTTTCCTTTATATTATTTTTAAATAATATGCTAAGATAAAAACAAAGTTAAGGGCTATTTGGTTGATTATGTGGCATTACATAAATTATAGGTATGCAAACTTTGAGGAAAGTACAGTCATTACAGTTTGGAAGGGTCTCATTATTTATAAAGGAAAGCACAGTGATTCTCAAATTAAGTATCAGAGAAAATGTTGAAATATATTCATTTTCTATAAAGTCTTTCTTAAGTCCTTTTGATGTTTATTATAAAAATAGTCCAAAGATGCTGTCTTTCTAATCTATGCTACTTTGAAAATATTTACAATTGTACTACTGATATTTAATTTGTTTAGAGTAAAATTCCTCTGAAACCTCTTTCAAATGATGAATGACGACCCTTTTGGTCTTTGTATTTATGATTCCAAAAGAGCTGTTACATCGATACGCTCATGGCTTCTGATCTTAAAGTACAAGTTACCTTCTAGAAAGGATCTTGTTTTCTTTTAAGTTATAGTCCTGTCATTAAAAAAAAAAAAAAGCTTCAGTAGATAAAGTGGACTTCATCAAAATTAAAACCTTTTTTGGCAGCGCCCCTAGCTCAGTGGGTAGGGTGCCGGCCACATACACTCAGCTTGGTGGGTTCGAACCCATCCTGGGCCAGCTAAGATAACAATGACAACCACAACAACAACAAAAATAGCTGAGTGTTATGGCAGGTGCCTGTAGTCCCAGCTACTCGGGAGGCTGAGGCAAGAGAATCACTTAAGCCCAAGAGTTTGAGGTTGCTGTGAGCTGTGATGCCATGGCACTCTACCCAGGGTGACAGCTTGAAACTCTGTCTCAAAAAAAAGACTTTTGTGCTTCAACAGACATTATCAAGAAAGTGGAACAATAACCTATGGAATGGGAGAAAACATTTGTAAATCATATATCTGATAAAGGTACAATGTCCAGGATATACATTTTAAAACTTCCACAATTCAACAACAAAAGGACCTACAACCCAATTTAAAAATAGGCTTTGATTCTAAATAGACATTTCCCCCAAACTAATATATAAATGGCCAACAAGCACATGACAAGGTGCTCAATATTAGTCATTAGGGAAATACAAATCAAGACCACAATGAGGTGCCACTTTACACCTATCAGGATGGCTATAACTTTTTTTAAGGGAAGAAAGAAAAATAATGACTATTGAGTGGGATGTGGAGAAACTAGAACCCCTATATATGGCTGGTGGGAATGTAAAATGGTTCAGCTACTGGCAAACAGTTCCAGGGTTCTGGTTCTTCAAAGAGTTAAATACAGAATTACCATATGACCCAGCAGTTCCACTCCTGTATGTATCCATTCAAAAGAACTGAAAACAGGGATTCAAACAAATATATGTACACCCATGTTCATAGCAGCACTATTCACCACAGCCAGGAGGTAGAAATAGCCCAAAGGTCCAACAGGTGGAGAGAGGAAGGAGCTGTAGTATATACCAACAATGAAATATTTTTCAGCCATAAAAAGAGAGGAAGTATTACAGTTTAAGCATGCCACAAAGATTAATAGCTACATCATTACGCTAAGGAAAAGAAGCCAGTCACAAAGCCCCACATATTATATGATCAGTTACGTGACATATCCTGAACAAATAAGCTTATAGAGACGGAACACAAACTGGTGGTTGCCAGAGGGTAGGGAAGAGGGAATGAGGAGAGACTGTTTAGTGGACATGGGGCTTTATTTTGTAGTGATGGAACTGTTTTGGAACTAGGTAGAGGTGGTCATTGCATAAAATTGTGAATATACTAAATGCTACTGACCACTTTAAAATGGTTAATTTTGTTTTACATAAATTTCACTTTAATCGATGGAAAAAAAATGTTTTTTATTTCAGTAGTTTCCAGGCTCAATAGGAATCTTTCTCAAAAAGAACCATCTCGAAAGGACATGTTTACTGAAGAATTTTTTAAAAAGATTTATTAGACCGGGCATAGTGACTCACACCTGTAATCCTAGCACTCTGGGAGGCCAAGACGGGTGGATTGCTTGAGGTCAGGAGTTTGAGATCAGCCTGAGCAAGAGTCAGGTCCCATCTCTACTAATAAGAGAAAAACTAGCAGGGTGTTGTGGAGGGCGCCTGTAGTACCACCTACTCAGGAGGCTGAGGCAAAAGGCAAAAGTCATGAGTCCAAGAGTTTTTGGTTGTTGTTCAACACCATGGCACTCTACCCAGCGTGACAGAGTGAGACTCTGTCTCAAAAAAATAAAAATAAATTAAAAATTAAATTAACTTTTAAAAGGGATTTGTTAAATCCATCCATTGGTTACATTTATGCATTGTCCCTATCTGAGAAGTTCTAGGCACTTTGGAGCAGGTAGGTGCCGGGAGACCCACTCACATCCTCCCTAACCAAAGGTGAAGAACAGGACCCTCTAATGGGGAAAGGAACACAGTGGTGAGCAGAGTAAGAGGAGTAACATTAGTGACTGCCACATGCTGGGTTGTCTCATGCTTGATCTCATTTAATATTCAAGATCACTTGGGAGGTGGTGGTAGAAATCAGTATTCTCACTTTACAGGCAACTGAGACTCAGAAAGTTTAACTAACTTCCTAACTAACTAGGGTGTTTAACTAACACCCTTCTTGTAGGCTATGAAGGCAGGTTCTTTCTATTCCATGGTGCTGCTCCTGAGCAGGAGTTGCAAAGAACTGAATCCCTGGGAAAACAACATTTTCCAGTGCAAAAGGAAAAATAAAATGATTGACTAATTCATTAAAAAGCATTTGAGATGTCAAAGAGAGCAGCCTGGCTCTCTGCCTAGTGGAATGAATACACAAACTAGAGAAAAGTAAAACCAATTATCAAACTTTTACTCGGAAAGTATCATTTAAAAAAAATAACCAAAGAACTTTAGAAAACTGAATGCTTTTCTAGGTAATCTGACCAGATAACTAGAAACCAATGCCTTGCAAAATTAAGTGACTCACCCAAAGTTATATGGCAATATACTACAGAACCAGGTTAGGTACCCAAGTCTCTTAACTCCCAGTCCAAGGTTCTTTCCATAATGCCATACACATAAAATTAAGAAATTCATCCTAGATCAATCTTTTACTAAATACATCTCAACGTCTCAACATCTCTTCATAGGTAGTACTGTTAGACATAATTTTTACCCTGAACAAATGCTAAGTGTAATGATTTATCAAGTATGCTAGGCATTCTCAGTATTTACTGATTCTTTTATCATATATTTTATTAAAAATCAATCAAGAAGAAAGAGATTCACAAGTGACAATCTGGGAAGGACTACATTTGAACTCAGTTCATTTTAGTAAACTCTTGGAAGGCTGGGATAGGAAATGAGAACAAGGAGGAAGAGGGGACTTCAAAAACTCGGGAAAAAGAGTTTGCCAGGAATTTCATTGATAAAACACAATGATGAAGTGCTGAAACGCTGACAAAGCTATTTCATACATCCCTGGGCCCAGTTCTTCCTGACCAGCATAGCCCCTGGCAATGGCCTATTGCTGTTATTAAAAATAATACACAAAAATAATTATAGAGGCAGATATGTACTCTTTTAAAAATATGGGCTGATGACATCACTTCTTTCTAAATTTCAAACCATTAAATTATGCAATTCAGAAAATTGCTATATGCCCTTTAAGAATGCTCATCATCTAATTAAAATTTTACCCTTGGTCCAAAACAACTACCTCTTAGTTGCCCAACTTTTGGCAACTGAAGCTTCAATTATCCATCCACAGAGCTTCACTGAAGCCTTCTAAAGAGCTGAAGCTCCAATTAACTGACTTAGCTCAGTAACCCATTCCACACTCATTACCAAGCTCTTGATTTGCCAAGATGCAAAACACTCTACCAAAGGGAAAACATTAAATTGTCTACTGACATTTATTTAAAACATGATATTCACATAAAACTATATTCTCATGTCAAGAGACCATGTAATAATATGGCTAATGAAATTGGATGAAATCACACCAGAGGCCCTTTGGATAATATATAGAGATCAGACCCCCCAAGTGTTCTCAGATGATTATGGAAATGACAAACTTCTAAGCATAAATTACATGTTTTCAAATCCTTTACTTTCTTTTTTAAGGAAATAGAAGGGATGCCATTTTATTTCATTCAGATAGCTATAACAAAATACCACAAACTTATAAGCAGCAGAAATTTATGTCTCACAGTTCTGGAAGCTGGGAGTCTAAGATCAAGGTGCCGGCAGATTTCATGTGTGGTGAGGGTCTTCTTCCTCATTAACTGACAGCTGTCTTTTTGCTGTGTCCTCACACAGTGGAAGGAGCAAAGATCTCAGGTCTCTTTTATAAGGGCACTAATCCCATTCATGACCCTCATGACCTAATCACCTCCCAAAGGCCCCACTTCCTAATACCATCACCCTGGGGTTGGGACCTCAACATATGACTCTTGGGAGGATACATTCGATCCATAGCAGATGCATAGGTAGCATGACTTAATAAAGAAGGGGAGCTGGAGAATTAACCTCCGATGACATGGAAGGACTTCACAGATGGAAGGGACAGAGCTATAATCTTTTCCCTTTAACAAGTCTTCTGATTTTGTCCTGTTGGGCTGTTCCTTGATGCATTGTAAATTACGTCTAAAAATTATTCTTACGTCGGTTTATAATTGGTTAAAGGGGTGAAAAGTTCTGAGCTCATTCCATTAAAATTTATAACAATTATGTAGATGTTCCATATTTATCATTCTAATCTAAATGATTTCTTTGTATTTCTCTGAGAAAGGAGGTGAAGATAAGGCTTAAAGTCAAGTTTCATATGCAGTTAATCTGTGCAGGGAACCCTGCTAATCACAGGTCATTATGACTCATGCTTTTACAGTTTTCCAACTCTGCTGATGGCTTTTTATTTTTTTTTTGAGACGGAGCCTCAAGCTATCCCCCTGGGTAGAATGCTATGGCATCACAGCTCATAGCAACCTCCAACTCCCAGGCTCAACCGAGTCTCCTGCCTCCGCCTCCCAAGTAGCTGGGACCACAGGCGCCCGCCACAACCACCTGGTCATTTTTTGGTTGCAGCCATCATTGTTGTTTGGTGGGCCTGGGCTGGGGATTCAAACCCGCCACCTTGGGTGTATGTGGCTGGCGCCTTAGCCTATTGAGCCACAGGCGCCGAGCCGGCTTTTTTTTTTTAATGACAGAATCTTACTTCGTCACCCTCGGTAGGGTACTGTGACATCATAGCTCACAGTAATCTCAAACTCTCGGGCTCAAAGTGATTCTCTTGCCTCAGCCTCCCTGGTAGCTAGGACTATCGGTGCCCACCACCACACCCAACTATTCTTCTTCTTTTTTTTTTTTTAAGACAGAGTTTCACTTTGTTGCCCTTGGTAGAGTGCTGTGACATCATAGCTTGCAGCAACCTCAAACTCTTGGACTCAAGCAATTCTCTTGCCTCAGCCTCCCAAGTGGCTGGGACTACAGGCACCCACCACAACGCCTGGCTATTTTTACACAATGCCTGGCTATTTTTAGAGGTGAGGGTCTTGCTCTTGCTCAGGCTGGTCTCAAACCCGTGAGCTCAGGCAATCCACCCACCTCAGCCTCCCAGAGGGCTAGAATTACAGGTGTGAGCCACCAGGCCCAGCCATGCCCGGCTATTTTTTAGAGAGGGGTCTCACTCTTGCTCAGGCTGGTCTTGATTGAACTTCCTGAGTTCAAGCAACCTACCCGTCAATGCCTCGCAGAGTGCTAGGATTACAGGCATGAGCCACCATGCCTGGCCTGTACTGTTAATTTTAAAGAAACTACAAGCTGAGTCCCTCCTTCAGAAGTGGGAGCAGAACTTAATGATAATGACCTGTCCACAGCATTTCCTATGTACCAGGCACTAATCTAAGAGCATTTACAGGTATTCACTCATTTTAATTCTCACAACCAACCCCAGGAGGTGAATACTCACTTCGTAGATGAGGATACTGAAACTTTGAGAAGTTAATGAACATACTTCTGTAGGCAGAAGAGGTCAAATACCGAGAGAATAAAATTCTAACAGGATTAGTTCAGAGAAGGAAGAATGCACAGCAGAAATGAAATACGGTGGTGCAGCAAAGGACAGTAAGGACTAGAAATGCCTCCAGGTCCTGTGTTAGTTTTCTAGAGCTACCATCACATATGACTATAAGCTTAAAGCAGTAGAATTTTGGGGTTTCTTCTGGAGGATCCCCCGGCTTCTGGTGGCCGCCAGCCTTTCTTGGTGTTCTTGGCTTTTAGTCACATTGCTCCAGTCTCTGCACTGTCTGGGAATCACCTTCCCTCTATGTGTCTCTTAGGAGGATGCTCATTGGATGTGGAGTCCACCCTCTGGGATGAGTTCATCTTGAGATCCTTATCTGAATTACAACAGTAAAGATGCGTATTTGAAATAAGGTCACATTTTGAGGTTCTAGGTGGCATACCTTTGGGAGGCCACAATTCAACCCACTTAGAAGCCCTGAAAAGTGTTCCATGACTGGGGAGGCTTCCTCACATAGAAAAGGGGGACAGAAGCAAATGTAATCAACCCCATACAGGAAAATAAGCTGAGAAGAGGTGTTTTTTTTTTTTTTTTTTTTTGCAGTTTTTGGCTGGGGCCGGGTTTGAACCCATCACCTCCAGTATATGGGGCCAGCGCCCTACTCCTTTGGGCCACAAGTGCCACCCAGAAGAGGTGTTTTTAATCACCATCCCTCATCCCTAATTTGTTTTATTTTATTATTTTATTCTTAAAAAGAGAATCTGCCCGCCAAAAGTGAATTTCCTTCTGTTACCCAGGCTAGAGTGCAGTGGGGTAATTACAGTTCACTGCAGCCTCTAACTCCTGGGTTAAAGAAATCTTCCTGCCTTAGCCTCCCAAGTAGCTGGGACTACAGGAGTACACCACCATGCCTGGCTAATTTTTTCTATTTTTTGGAGAAATGGGTTCTTGCTTTGTTGTCCAGGCTGGTTATAAACTCCTGGTCTCAAGCAATCCTCTTTCCGTGGCCTCCCAAAGTGCTAAGGTTATAGGCATGAACTACAGTGAATAGGCTTAAAAAAATTAAAAAAAAAAAAAAACTAGAGGAAAGAAAATTATCAAATCTTAGGAGAACATGAGAGTTTCCAACTTAAAAACCTTAGGAAAATCGAGTTTATTTTGATGTGTTTCAACATAAGTAAACACATGTGACACCATCACCACTATCCAAATAGGACCACATGTATGTCCATCACTCCCAAAGCGTCCTTGCTTCCCTTGGCAATACCTCCTGTCCTTTCCTGTAGCCCCCAGTCCCAGGAAACCTGTGATCTATTTTCTGCCATTATCACTTAATTTTTGTGTTGTCTAATATTTTATATAAATGGAATCTGGAATCATACAGAATATACTTTTTCCTAAACTGACTCCTGAAGAACCACAAAAAGGAAAAGAAAATAAAAAGAGCATACTCTTGTTTTTGGTTTCTTTCATTTAACTGAATTATTTTGAGATTGATCCATGTTGTTGGATATATCAGTGGTTCATTATTTTTTATTGCTAAGTGTTTTCATTATATGAATATTATGAATATGCCATGGTTTGTTTATGCACTTACGTCTTTTTTTAAATTATTATTTGGCTCGGCACCTGTAGCTCAGTGACTAGGGTACTAGCCATGTACACGGGAGTTGGAGGGTTTGAACCCAGCCCAGGGGCCTGCCAAACAACAATGACAACTACAACCAAAAAATAGCCCGGCATTGTGGCGGGCACCTGTAGTCCCAGCTACTTGGGAGGCTGAGACAAGAGAATCACATAAGTCCAAGAGTTGGAGGTTGCTGTGAGCTGTGACACCACAGCACTATACTAACCAACATAGAGAAATTGTCTCAAAAAATAAAATAAAATAATTATTAAGTGTTGTAACCCAGCCCTCTTTCCCCTGCCCACTCCTGTTCCTCAGCCCTCACCTGTTCCCCCCACCCTCTCCAGCCCATTTCCCTCCTCCTCCCTTCTCCCCCCAGAGTTGACTCCAGGAAAAAGGCAAGTCCCTCCTCCCCCCAGGGTGGCCGAGAACATGTTCCCAGGCCCCCTTCTTCCTCCTAGAGTTGCCAAGAACAAGCTTCAGGTACAAGGAAAAAAGTCCCAAGTTTCACAAAACCCCCAAGTTCTCAGTAGATG